>JBAJNP010006259.1:0-18234 GCA_036877545.1 Yasuhikotakia modesta | reverse complement strand
TATATATAAGTAAAATTACTGTAGCATTTACTGGTCATTTATGTGTGGGAGACAAAAAGATAGAAAGGCAGAGGAGAGATAGGAAGATAGGAACACACAGGGGGTATGTGAAGCAGCAATCTGGATTTGCCATTACTGTTCACACTGAAGTACTGATATAAAAACCACTTATGGATAAAACTGATTGCACAGTCAGGAACTTGCAACATTCAAAAACTCCCTGGACACGTATCTGTCCTACCATTTTAGTGAATTTAAAATAGACCTCGACAATAAGCATGCAGGCACAAGTCAGCAGTTTTAAATTCAGGTTTATGTCCATCTGTGTCCTTTCTCCAAGGACAAAATGTGCAGAAGAATCTCTATCCATCCGAGACAGTGGACATTCCACATCCTAGTTTAGTCTGTCTCCATATTCATGGAAAATACATTGTCTGTGCTCTGTACTTAAATACTAAAAAATGAAGTTAGTTTAATAAAAGCCAATGTCCTGTGACTAGTCATAAAAAGTTACAGGTTTGTATTGTGATTTACAATGAAAAATCAGCTGTGCTCTGTTAAGCACAGTTCCAAGTGCATTCTGGGACATCAATCATTTCCTTAAAAGGCTTTGTTTTTAAATATTTAAAACACAGGGACAAATTCACTAAATTCTAGTAAAAAAACAAATGCAACAGGAATCTGCCATCTCACCTTCCTGTGTCACAAAGACACAGCTAACCAAAGACCAGCTAATCTTCTCCATTAGAGAGGCATTTCCTGGGAAACACAGAGAGAATGAGAGAGAACATCTGCCTGCAAAACTGTGGTTATGCAACACATATGTTCAAAACTTGCTGGTACTTAAACCCCTGTTTGTGTTGGACTGGGCCACTGATTAATAACAGGGTATTTTATGAAGGTGCTGTGGACAAAATATCTGGGCAATGACATGCATTTTTGCATGCCAAGTAAAAATGTTGAATTTTTTGGCCTTCTAAACTTATTTCAGTGTCAAATTGTACAATGACTGTGCATTACTTGAGTTGTTTTGGGAAACATTCCATAATGTGGAAACATTCTGAGTAACAAATAAATGCAGAAGGCAGCAGATGACTCACCTGATGTGGTCTGATGAGGAAGAATTATGATGATGATGGTTATACTGGAAAGTGGATGATAGGGTCAATTTGTCATCAGATTTATAAAGAAAATGGAGTAATGTGCTTTCATGATATGTGCTTTTGATACTATCAAAGATTTACTCATAGAAACTAACTATCAGATAATATAAGATATGTTGCAATGAGAAAATTATGCTGGCATCTAAACACAGCTACCAGCTTATATTTCCCAGCAGGAAAATGTACATGTTGTTGACAGATAATGTTGACCATGCTTATGAAAACAACAAGCAGAACTGCTGAGAGAGCAGATTGCAATGCAAAAATAATGCTAACAGAAGCAACACAGTTGATAAAGATGATGAAGGTGTCTGGACTTCAGCAGCTGTTAGGTGTTAGACATGCAGAACTGTGGTGCATCAGCCCTGTCATGGTTCTGTCACTCAAACCTCGCCAAACACCCTGAACGAATCCACCACCACACCCCGAAAACCCAATGCAGACTCAGGCTAACACATCAGAGTTGTGCTTCACACCTCCAGCTGAATTATTGGTCTGTGTGTTTCCGCTCTCTTGGATGTAAGCACAAGCTCTATTATTCACCAGATTTCTTGTTTGACAACATGCCATTGTAAATCTACAGCTCCAGCACAGGTTTGACGGCAGTTAATGCATCATGTTAGTATCACTCAGCAAAGAGCTGAACCTGGCGTTCCTTTAAAATACATCTAGACCATTATATAACATCACTTGTATATAATGACGTATATGTTAAGACAAAACACAATCATTAGCCTTTCAGTAACTGTCAAAGACCTTATAGCTGGCATCCATCCATGTCTAAATTATAAGGAACATTAGAGCAATTAGCAATATTTATCCAATGTTTTCTTTATGGGGGGTGACACATGTGAATGTTCCTTTTTTACTCTCTCTTGCCTTGAGTTTAATCTCTGGCTGAGACTTGGCTCAGTTTTCTCCCCTAACTAAATGAGGGGCAATTTGCCTTGCGGTTTTGTCAAGTTAGCTTTAGCATATTCTGATCCACAGAAGCTTCCAGCGCTCCAGTAAATTGGATGCTTCACATAACGCATGCCTTGGCAGTCTGTTGTTTATACACAGACACACCAGCTCATGTAACACTAAATTAAAAAATGTGAGAACCAAACACTGACTCACTCAGCTCCACTGGCCTGAAATCGGGCCTAGTGTGAAATTCAGAGAAGAAACGTCTTTTTTCCACGCTCTTTGTATTGTAAGCAAAACAAATTAAACAGAACAGTGTAGCATTCTCATAAAGCACACGGCCCCAAGTAACCTCCATTATTTTTAAAGATAAGTATTGGAATTTCTATAGAAACAAGAGCTTCCCTCAGCCAAAATGATTATTCCTGTTTTGGTTATTCACATGGATTCTGGATTGAATGGTTAGACCTAATTGGGGGATTGGACATAATGGCTCTTTTAGAGTGATTGTCAGCCAAAGGAATGAAGGTTTCTATGAAGTCCTCCGGCAGTTCACTGCTTTGAGTATTCAGTGTGAGGCCCTGGCTGACTCAAGTGCTCACAGCTGGATGCTTGAGAAGACTAGAGAACTGAAGCCAGGTCAGAGGACTGAATAGGGCCTTGCTCTATAGGCCTCTGTCCTTATTTACTCGGTGAGTTGGAACTCCTTGTCTTTGAGCTCAAATTGAGATGCATACCTGAGTACGGCTGGATGAAGAAAAACTAAAGCCATTCATCTGGTTCCTGAAAAAGATTATTTGCTGGCTTCTTTGTTATATTGTCAATGTTATACAATAATTAGCTGTGATTGTTTTCCCACAATTTGTGTCTCTTGTCTCTACTGTTAAAATGGAACTTCTTGATATTTTATGCATTGGAAATGTTTATCTTATGGAAAGAAAAAAAAATGTCATTAAATGTCATTGAAAATACATATCAGTTTTTGAGCTGAGCTGGTACAAGTTTAGTAAACACATCTACAAATATTCCCAAAAGTATGCAGCTTCCAAAAAAAGTATTTAAAATTTCAATAATTCATTTGAACAATTACAGGATAAAAAGTGTTCATCTTTTTTTGACATTGTGTCAAAAATCAATAAATATATTCACTCCAAATGAGCTACACTTTCTGCAGTACATTTGCTGTAAACTCAGTAATTCTGTCATCAACTCACCCAACTGAATATAAAAAACTGAATATAATAATAATAATGATATTGATTATTATTATTATATTTTTCTTAAAGCTTGGCTTATCTCTCCTTAAATAGTCTTACATATGTACAGATCCCTCCAGCATCACACACTGGCAATGGGTCACAAGTGTTCAGAAGGTGGCAACCATTATCCCATTATCTATAACAGGGGCCTCAGGGTACACAACCATAATCTGTGCAGCTGCAGAAATCAATGGTAAAATCATCGCTATTGAGAGTGTATCACCAAAACTGTGGTGTCTTCAGGGTTAACAGCTCTGTAATCAATGGAACCTGTCATAGGTGGGTAATTATGAGATGGAGGAGTTACAAATGCTCAGAGAAGCATTTTTGCTCCTGGTGACCTGGGCAGAAGGGAGAACATCTTTTCATAGATGTAAAGTAATAGTTCAAGCACAAATAAAACTTTTGTTAGCATTTACTAAATGCTAATGTTAAGCATAAACTGAAGATCTTTTTAAAAACTCCTGTGACTTACTTCTTACTCATAGAAAACAAAATAAGTTTGTACAGGAAAGTGTTAAGAAAACCAAACAGATTTGAAGCAACATAAGCAAGAACAAAATAGGTCAGAAATTGTCCATTTTGGATGAACTACTTCTTAAAAGTGCAAGAAAAGGTTAAAAGAATGTACAACCAAATACATTTCTTAGCACACATGTAACGTCTTGACAGTTCTGCTTGGATGAAGGACAAAAACATAGAGTTCAAATCTTGAAATATGCTTTCTGCAACGTGATTGATTGCTAAATAAATATGAAGAATTGTGTTGAACGTACATGCCAGAGCTACCTGGGTGGAACTTTGCTTTGTGCTGAAAGAAATAAAACCAAAAAAACTACCTTTCTTTCGTTAAACCAAACAAGATTTATGCACGCTTCCTCTGCTGTGCACAACGAAAAGGAAAATTGCTGTTTGCTTTGACAAAGTTGTACAAAGTTTTGACAAATGCTTTTCTTTTGATATGTGGCGTAGACTTACAGATTCCAGCTACGAAGTTACCCCTCTCTTTGAACTGCGCCAATAATGGACTTTTGAAACGGGTTCATTACACCATGCTAATTTCTATTATAAGCGATTAAACACAGCTCCCCCCCCTCCATATCATAGCCGTGGCCGGGAGCAGAGAACTCTGTAGGGGTTCCGGTTCATTTGGGCTCTGCTCCCACCCCTCCCTTCAGTGCAACTATTCAGTCGACCTGGCCCGGTCTATTCAGCCCGGCTCTATTCAGGTCTGGGAAAGAAAGGCAGCCAGCAAAAGTGAGGGAGAGAGAAAGAGGATGAGAGAGAATGGTTTCACAGCTGCAGATGGCTAAACACAGGGTTTGGGATTGCTGAGCATGCGTGAACTACAGAACTCTGAAGGGCTTTGTCCCCTGGTTCTGCTTTTTCTCGTCTTCCTTTTTTCTTTCATTCACCTTCCCTCTTTTATTGCACTTAATAAAGGAGGAGGAAGAGGAAGAAACATGGTGTTCTGGATCATTTGAATGGGGAATTATCTGACTTTACTGTTAAGTTCATGGTCCAGTGTTCTTATGATATGACATCATTATATTTAAAAAGCAAGATCATGCAGTATATTTGATATAATATTTAGTAATATTTTACTATGTGTAAAAAAATCTTTTTTATTTCTAGTATAGCTTTTTTAAAATATGTTATGTAAATTGACACACATGAGCTTTACGTCAGGCTTAAACATCCCTGTCTATCCCCAATGGGCCACTTCATCAGTTTTATCTCTAAAGAGGCTTTCTTAGTCTAAGTAAATCAGCCAGTACCTGTTCTTCATAAGGCCTTTGTACCCCTCCTGCAAAGATATAATGACCACTTCCCCACACCTCACCAGCCACTTAAGATAACGTAATGATGTTGATAAATTACCCATAATTCTGTGCCCCCAACATGTGCCATTTGTGGTGGATGGGAGACAGAATTGTGTAACTTTAAATTGATTTTTCCTGGCTGGGTTTCTGCGTTCAATAGGCTCCATTGAAGAAGTAATTTAATATACCAGCTGGAGTTTCTGTAGATTCTTGCTTTGATAACACCATGTATACATTGCAAAAAGTTTTTAAATTACATTGAAAAGTTTTGTAAATCTTTTGTTCTCTTCCCAAAAGTTTGCTCAACAATCCTTTTTTACATATGCTGCATAAATTTGATTTCATCCTGAATTTTCCAATAAATAGTTGGAATACAGGGTTTGCATAAACTTAAACAACTGGACAAACTCATACTGAAAAAATCATCTGACATCTTAAACTATTACTAATTACATTGTATTGATTTTTAATTGATTTATTTAAATAAAGATAGTGAATAATATATCTTTTTAAATTACCTGCACAAATTACATAATTACACCACTTACCTAAGATTATTATCTGTAATATTGAAAATCCTATATCACTCTGAGTTTTTAACCCTATGCTACTCCCTCTCAGTATTCAAAGAGAAAGTGTCACAGGTACATGATACACATAAAAAAATAACAAAAGAATGCTGCCAAACAAAAGATGCGTCACCTCTTAAACCCGGCCAAACAGAAGTCACCTTTCACACACTGCATTCCTGCCCTGCGCCACACAAAAAACCCGTTCCAGGCCGTCACGTCTTTTGTCATGTATTCTAAAGGCATCCCTATTAAAACACTCATATCCAAATAAACAAGAGATTCGCTGCGTTTGTGTAAGTTTTGAGTTCTCCATCCTGGCAGCATTTGGAAGGCAGTCTCTATACATCACACCTGAATTTATGTGCTGATTGAAGACATAGAGATCAATGTTGCCTAGGTAAACACTCACTGAGGAACAAAATACAAGCAAGCTGTTAACACAAGCCTGTTGCAACAACGCATGCCTTCTATGAGGATGACATTGTGATGGGCCAAGCGCAATGCTTAAGAACAGGTCGTGGAGGAGACGTCTTTCAACACGCTCAGTTTCACTCGGTACACGTCGATCTGTGAGAAATGAAAGGAACTTGGCAGAGGTGGGCGAGATCCACTCACTATTAAACAAACAATGGTGAGAAATGTAAATGTAAGTGTACACACACAATAAAAAAATTCTGCCTTCTTGTTTAGACACCTGCATGGAGTTGTTTTTGTCTGAAGTTAGAGACAGATGAAGAATTATTTCTTATCAAGTAATATTGAAAAATAGCAGTCACGTTCAACTGTGCTTGTCTTCAATACTTGCATTGAAGCTTGTCTTAATCCATATTTTCTATATATAAACAGTAAGTTTCAGCATGAAGGCAAAACATGAGCTTCCCGTTGCAGTTATAAACTGGCTAATTGTCTAAAAATGTTCCACACTGAAAGCCAATTGCATTACATTTGCCCCAGGCAGCGCACAAGAAACCTTTCTTCACGTCTTCTAACAGTTTTCCATGACTGCGTTTTTTCTTTCGGTTTTAAGGATTCATGACTTTAAACCATGACTCTTGGTTTGAAGTGGATGTGCAAGTATCTCTGCTTCCTATTAACCCAGGCATTTCCTCGCTGGTGCACACCCGTTAACCATCCAGAGATAGCGCAACGTGCTGGCCTTGTTTCACGCCTCTCCGTTTTATTGTTGACGAATAGCTAGAGCAGATGTTCTGGTTATCTTTGAAGATTCCTGCACGGCCGGCGTGATAAATCAACACAATCCTAAAACCCGCAAACGATATTGCACAAAACACGGTGAGCACATGGTAAACACGTCTTTTCCAAATTTGAATCATCTACCATCCGAAAACTCTGGTCCAAGCCCACTTGACTTCACTCTCTTTCATGAAAATACCAAATCGAATGTCTTTATGTGTTTCACCATCTGTACAAAACTAGCGCAGTGGTGTCTTTTATCTTTTTCCATCTGTGGATGAGCGTCATAAAGTGAATGCGAGGGAAGGAGAACGAAAGAATAAAGACAGAAGGATCTTTAAGTTGATACACACATTTGTTTACTGGCACACTATCACTATAACAGATCCTAAAACATTCCCAAGCGAATGTTTGTTGAAATCTTCAGGTATTACAATGAGTTAAGTGTTATGAAACTTTTAAAAGGGGCCTTTTGTTTTAGCTATTTATTAGATAGCTCTCAAATAAAAATAGCTCTGCTTACTCTATTGTGCAACTTTGAAGTTTTAGCATGTGTTACAGCAAATCCAACTATACCAGAATAAGCTTTTCTCATTTTATATTTAAAATGTATCTAAGCAGTAACAATGGTTTTGAAGTTTACTATAGACACAAACTTTCCAAGCACTAACCTGTGTCTCTATATTGCTCTTTATGGTCTCTTTGTCTCTCTGTATGTCACTTATAAGTTATTTGCAAAGCAAATAATTTACAGTTGACACACTGACAGATAAATCTTATGGGAAACATGTTGACGGCTGTCTCAGAATAGAAGCCAAAATATCTAAACCAAATGCCACCAGGGTTAAAGAGGACACTTTATTTGTATAGACATTTTTCATCAACTTGGTTGTAAGAAAAACAAAAATATTTTCTTTTTTATTAATAACACAAAAAACATGGTGTTTTTGTTACCATAGAGGAGAAAACTATTGGTTTACATACATAATATGCATTCTTTAATAGAAATGAAAATATTATAGTTAAAACACTTATGCATCAAAGTTAATTGAACAGCTTCAAGAAACTACTAATACTTACAACTACTAACTACTAACTGCTAATAAAACCTTGAATATTATGTAATATTTTTTCGTTCACCACTTTATTTATAAAAATATTTTAGATCATTTTCCGTTAGTTACCAATTTGACTGTTTTCCCTTCATTAACATGCAAAACTTGTGAACAGTCTATGTGTTCAGATCTGAACATTGTCTCTTTAAGACGCGCTGAGAGTGAAAAGAGGCGGCGTTGTTTCGCACTCAGGGTGGGAATTGTGGGCGGAGCTAACGCGAAATGACTGACAGGTGGCTCCTGGGCACGTCCAAAATCGTGGATCCCGAGAATTCCTAAGCAGCCAGTGAGATTTGGAATTCGGCCGTCCATCAACCTCTGAGAACCAATCAGAAAGCATTATGGGGGAATCTCGATCACATCTGATGGATCCAACGTGGGACGATAGAAGGTTCGGATAAAAAGAAAGTAAAGTCCGGGCGGGGGGAAAAACAAGAGGTGGAAACGATCAGAAGTGTGAGGTGAATCTGTGAATGATCGGATCGCGGGAGTTTTCGGACTCTGCAAAGAGATCAGGATAAAAGCTTCCCAATTCCTTCAACGGCGCACGGGAAGATCGATCGGGACCGCAAACTTCACAACAGCCGGGTTTATTGGGATTGATTTCGCATTGCGCTTCCGTGACTCGTTATATTTTACCTACACCATCCAAACGAATCCAATCCGAGTTCGGAGTCTTGATACCAAATGTGTAATGAAACGAGAACGAGCTTTTTTCCTGGGAAAAGTTGCGTTAAGCGCCGATGATGTCGGACTTTCTTTTCAAGCATGTAGATGGAGTTCATAGACACGTTTGTCTGTGTTTTTACCACTAACTATTCTGAAACACTTGGTCGCATACATTACAAGAAGTAAAGAAACACCGCCGACGATTTAAACTACCCAAACTACATTTGATCCTGCGGGTCTCTCATGCCAAAATAAAGCGCCCATCTCTCACCCAGACCCTCTTTTCAACCATTTAAGGACAACTATTTGTCACTTGCATTTAGTTTTGGCTTCTGGACAACTTTCTTGTATTGCTTTGTCGTGATTCACCTTCGATTTACTTACGTGTGGTAGCGGCGGAGTTTCTGAAGTCCAGGACTTATGCATCGATCAGAAGCAATGAAATATAATGTGATCCTACCCTTGCGTAAACAAACTACTTAATGAACCCAAATTACTGAAATTGTACGAAACCCAAAAACGTCAATCGGTCCGTTTGTGGTTGAAAGAAATCGGTCGTTAAACGCTGAGACAACTGGATACAAAATGGCGGCGTGGCTGAGAGAGATTGGATCGCTTTCATATTATGTGTTTTATTGGGTTTTAACGCTGGAACTGTTAATCTGTTACGGATTGAGTCCGGACGCACCGTGTCCTCTGAAGTGTACGTGTGGTGTAGACACGGCCGACTGCAGTCACTTGGACATCACTGATGTCCCTCAAGACTTGCCAAAGAGGACCGTGCATCTGTAAGTAAAGTAAAACATTCCTATCTGAAACAAATAAATAACATTTAACTAACCCCATGTTTCGCAAACTGCTAATAATGCTTTTTAACACATGCATTTTGGGTCATGCATGACAAAAAGTTTAACAGATCAGTTGCATGTGTTGTTGTCTGGCTTTAAATATTGACACATCCATTACTGCAAACATATTTTCTGCATTTAATTGTTAGGCATTGGTATTAAGTGCTACATTGAAAACTAATATGGCCTGCTTGGTTGTGATGTGTTACTGTCATAAGTTTTGAAACCCTGACAGACAGTTTTGGGAAGCCTGCTGATATGATATGAGTCAAAGTAATGAATCAACAGTCATAAATAAACAGTTGTGGAAATTCTGGAAAGTCATCTGGCCCTTAAAATCATATCACCTATTAGGCTATATATTTCTGTGGCCTCCCTTATCCAGTGTAATTAAATACAGTAAGCATGAAGTTTGTAATCTTTCAATATCTGTTTATGGCTGTGTCAAGAGAGTTTATTTTTATAGGCCTATCTACTTTTTCTCACTTCTTAATATCTTTTACAGGTGTCTACTTGTTATGGTTTCCATTACTTACAAACAAATGCTACTTTTAATATATTGTCATTTAAAACTTATTTTATAGGTTAGTATTAAAATGTTTTTCTTAATCGGTACTCTACGCTTTAAAATATTGCAGTAATTGTTCTGCTTAGATCCTATAAAAAAGAATAAGCAGTGGTTATTTTACTGCTGTCTTGTATTGTATGAACCGTCAGATAACTCTCAGAATCTTTTGAATGTTCTTCAAAACTTAGAAAAGTTTTTTATTTCCTTTTTTCCTCTGCATTTTTTATTGAACTATTCAACACTTAGTAGTTTCTCATTAACTTTATTGTAACTATATTTAAGTTTAGTGTAATGTTTTTCCACCGCTTAGGAAAGGTCACTAACATGTTATCTGCTTGTATACTCTTTAGTTACAGAGATCACAATCATATCATTTTCAAAGGGAGTGATGTTACTGCACAATATTATCTTTAACACCTCTACTGCGTGTTTCATCACTACTGAAGATACCTGTCTTGTCTGTTGATTTCACAAAGGCCTTGCTATTCTTGCCAAAGCAAGATTTTAAAGATGTTATCATAAACAAGTTTCAACATGGAAGCAGTAACTAAAGTCATGAGTTATGTTTTGCAATTTGTCAAAATTTAACATCTGGTGAGTTTGTTAGGACCTACTTTAAAAATATTATGAAGGTGATGCAAATAAAACTGTGAGAAGATTCTTTGTAGTAATAAAGTGTAGTTGGCATATTGTTTTGCTGGTAAATAATCGTTCTTTGTTTGATAAGGCAGTGAAACATGCATTACACATGATATCAGGATTTAGACAGGGGTGATTGTTCAGGTAGCTTTGTTGATGTTCTGCCTCAAGGACTGTCTAACCTAGTGCTGAGTAATTTGACCTGGTCTGGCTCGGTGCTGTAGTTTGTGGCCCGTATGTTCTTAAAACGAATAAAGCTTGTTTAGAAAAGTGCAGAAAATATTCGTATTTTCCCACTGTATAGCGGTATTATATTTAAGGACAAGTTCCATGAATTGGAGGCAAACAATGTTTAAAGTTGTCCACAGCCTGTTTTATCTCTTTAATGTGACAAATTTTATTTGTAAGAAATGTTGAATTTAATTCACTGGGATCATGACAGTTGTCTTTATTTGACAGGATTTTGGAGAAGGAGGGTTGAAATATAAGAGTTTCTGGTGAATTAGCCAAAAGTGTAGTTTCAAAGGCTGTTACATTTTATTTTAAAAGTGAGAGAAAAAATCTTTACAATAAGGTGCACATTTACAATTCACAAAGACCAAAGTGTGTAATGTTAAGGCAAATTTTGATTTATTGCTGAACAGTTTTTTTTTAGTGTTTCAAACTAAGTGCCCTGCAACAATAAGGCATCTCTTGATCATGTTTGTCATTAATTAGGCACAACATGTATTAATAACTGTGAATTATATACTTAAAATTGTCACATAAATCCTTACATCATTTCCTGTTGAATATACCTCTATCCGTGTTCAGTGTCTCTTGTACACCTTTCTCACAGTTATAAGGATGTCATGGCATCCAGACTTCTTGCGCATGGATGAGAAAACCTGAGTCCCTTAAAAAACAGTTAACACAGTCATCTTAAAGTCCTTGTTCAGGCTGTCTTCCTGATAGGTCCAACAGAAGCTTCATTCTAAGGTAAGAGGACAGAACTTTTTCTTTAGGTGCCCGTCTGCAATATATCAATCAAGAGGAGAAAAAGGTTTAGTAGGAAAAACCCTGTGGACATGGCCTGAGGATCAAATCAAGCCGTAATACCTTCCAGTTGTCCAAATAGTTTCTCAGCTCTGCCAAATTTTTCTTTCTTGTTTTTTAATGGCTCCCCTGTGGCTCAAAGAGACCTTGATGCAGATGGTAGGAAGCTGCAAGGTGTTGCATCAACAGCCTGCACATGCGTGGATTTAGGTTTAGTTATGGACCTGGAGAACTCCATTAAGATAAAAAAACAGAGAGGTTTGTAGATTGTGGTTGATAGGGTTACATGAGAAGAGAATGTGTCAGGTTAACCTGAGAGCAGAGGAGACGCTGAAACTAACTGACGACTGACGACTGGCTTTGTCTGAATTCTCCGCCTATGAATTTTAAAATTAATGTCAGCTGCAAAAGTCCTCAGAATTTATTTTGAATTAAATATAAACGATTGCCTAAAAATTTCTGCACCTGATCCATCTGAAGTAATGGGAACAACCAACAAAGTGAAGTCATTTTGGTTTTGATTATGGACATTAATCAGACAAATTTCCCTATTCTTGGCTCTGTGGATTCACCAGTGCTGACCCTTTAAGTCAGGATTAATTAGATATATTTCGGATAAAATGGATTTTTGATTTTGTCTAGTTAGTGTACTGTGAAATCTATTTTTGACAGGTCAATTTTAAAAAGCAAGATGATGGAAACAGTTTGGCTTACAATAAGGAAACATATGAGACTTATTCTTGAAAGTAAACTGCTGGCTCCTGAACCTTTGGTGGCCTCCTTGATTGTTTTGAAAGCCAAGGGGGTAGTGGTTGGTTTGTATGTGCAACCTGGTTAGCCACATGTGTGAGTGTGGTTTTGGTCCCTGCTTTAGGGTTGGTAAACAGCCCACCAGATTTTCTCACCACCATGAAGTGCATTTTATTGTGTTTTTTAGGCGTGTGTCTGTGGGCTTCTCTTTTTTTATGGCTCTTGTCACCTGTTGTTGAATGTTAAAACCTGAATGTTAAGGGTGTGGTTTCTCTTTAGCCCTGCCAAAAAAGTTAGTTCAATGTCACGGTCCACAGCTTTCCATTGTTTATTCTTTCAGTGCGTGGAAACAGTCACCAATGTGTCATCAGCAGTCTGACTGGTTTTAATGGTTATTCATTTCATTATCTGAGCAGAATGCCTCGTTAATCCTTTTGTTTTAGACCTGGGTTGTGTTCAAATACAGCAACTAGGAAAAACAAATCGCTTTTGTGATTTGTGACAGAAAACGCATGAGATGTAAAACCAGAACTGCTTTGCTCCAGTTGTGTGTGGTAGCCTGGAGCAGAGTTTGCTTGCGTTATCGAATTGTGAGTTAAAGGAGTGCCTAGCTGTGTTTGGCTTAGCCTGCGTGGCACAGAGGTTAATGGCACCTTTCCTTAGCACTGAGTTTCCATGCATTCAAGGGTGCTTATTTGACAACAGACTTCAAATCTATTGATTTATCACCTGGTTGGTATTGAGGTTTATATTAGCATTTAATATCCATTAAAGTAACTTTTCATTTCAGCTTTATCTTAAAATTGTTCTGCTTAGAAACACATCACTTAAAATAAAAATTCTGTCTTGGTTTACTCACCCTTATGTTGCTTCAAAACTTTTGAAAATTATTTTTTCAATTTCCTGTTTTAAAACAGTTGTACAGGTTTGCAGCAACATGAGAGCGAGTAAATGATGACAGAATTGTCAAATTATTGATGAGCTTTTCAGTGGGTGTGGCATTCTGTTCTGTCTGTGACTATTTAAATAAAACACAAAACTAGTGGTACAAGGTTTTAGTTGAGGACTGACAACAGGCAAATTTCTTTTAATACACTGGTATCATTTTAATTTAGACTAAATTTAGATAAACGGAGAATGGCAGCCATGCTACAGCTGGAGTTGGAATTCTGACAGGATAAAAAAATATTTCAGATTGTGTTTTTGTTGAGACACATTTAGCACCTCCTCCTCTCCCCTTTTTGTTTAAGTGTCTACAAGTGATGGATGACTCATCTGTGAATTCTGTACATCTGGTAAGAGTTTGGAAATCTGGAAAAGACATAAAAAGAGAAAGAGGAGGGGTGAGAGTATTTGAGAGAAACAGCCCTTATAGAACACCCCCCAGCACATTTGGTCCAAAATCACAATGCAACATTCTTACCATAACTGACATGCTCCCCTTTATCTCCACACTGTACACACTTCTCAGTAGTTTTGTGTAGGTATGTATATGCTTTTACAGGCCTATAGATCTATGCATTTGTGTACATTGGCCTGTATATGGGATGTATATGTTTATATATGTGAATGCCCACATATATGCCCAACCTTTTATTGAAATGCATGGTAAAATGTGGTTTCGTCTACCTGAAATTACTACTTATGTAATGCTACAACACAAGTTCTTTGTATAGTCGTATGCTATATCCAGTCATATATGACTGAATCCCATAACCCTGTTTATGAATTTTGCCCTGGTTTGACCCTGCGGATTATGCAGTCTCACAAACTTACATTTCACACATACTTCATACTGTATATGATGAATGCTCTGCTGATGTTGACCACTCAGCTTTTTCGGTTAAACTAGTAGTGCAATTATTTCGGTTTTCCTTTCAGCTAAGATAATAAACTCTATGAAGGGGCAATCGAATGATCACTTGTTCTGTTCACTTTGAAGTTTTCTGAAACAGTCTGTCAGAAGATAGTCTGCATGGAAGAAGTATTTATACTCCACAGTCAACACTTGGGTCTCAGGGCCGGGTTTTCATTATGCGATTAAAAATTTGGCTGTGTATTGAAACAAATGTAATCAAGGCTTGTCTGTGTGAGCGCAGTAGACTTTTGGCTGGCGTCTTCATTAATTTGGTGCTGGTTCAGCCCATGGCCAAAGGAGACCTTTTGCTTGTTGTTTTCTAAGCTCAGACGACCCCAATTTCTGCCCACTTTTCCTTTTTAGATTAATCGTTTAGTTTATCTTGGTCTGTTTTGTTTGTTTCTATTTTTTTAATTTTGGTGTATTCTCTACCATTTAAGCATTTATTTTCTCATGATCTTTATCACCTTGTGATTTTAACTCTAGATTTGATCTCACTCTCTGTTCCTTTGTTTAGACTGTCTGCAAAAGCTTCTGGCTTTGCTATCAGTGGTGTTGCCGGGCTGTAAATGCCCTTTATTGCAGCAAACAGAGAAAAAGAGGCACAAGCTGTTTGCCTTTAGCGAAGCAAGTATCTCTCTGTCTGGTCTGTCCCTCTATTTCTCGTTTAGTGTCATAATAGAGGAGTTATACTTTGACTAGTTTATAGCCCTTTGAAACTGCATTAAAAGACGCTTCTGTCTTCCAGCTGCATTGTAAAGCGCTATCACTGAGATCATTTCACACTTCCAAAGACCGAAGTTCACACTATGCATCAGTGATAAAGATAGTTAGATAAAGGTCATCTCTCTGCCCAGTAATAGAGAACATTTGACTGTCTTTTCTTGTTATTTTTATTGATGATTACGCTAACATTTTATACACATCATCTTGAACTAGCTTAGCTAAAGTTCTGTTAGGTTTCAACAAATCAAATGTTCACAGTTTTTTCTATTCATTGTGATGACCAAATGCCTTTATAAATTAGATTACATTTATTGAACAAAATAAACCTATTAAGAAAGATAATTCAGACCCAAACACAACAGCATCTCAGTTCAGTACCGGCTGTTGTGTTTATATTGCAAAATCTTTTTCCCACTTCTCTGATTAGTCATTTCCTAAATGACTTTGACCTTTGTTAAGTGTGAACATTCTCTTACTCTAGTTTCCTGACATAGGAAGCTGTTGGTCATTGCTTTCAGGTTTAACGAAACAGAGGAAAATGAACATCAGTGCCTGTTAGAGCTCGAGTTGAGTTTACTAGCTTGTACTAGTTCTGAAGTAATAATTGTCTACATGGCTGTAAACTGGTTGAATAGAATATAGACTCTGTTTGCAAGCCCTTATGTGTGTAAGAGCTCTGTTCTGACTAAAGTGAAACTGTTTGCTGGCTTGAGGTGTGAATAGAAGTTTCTGGGCTGATTTGAGAGCAGTTTTTACAACCAGTGTCTTGATTGTAAAGGTTTGTTAATAGCGTACTCAGAAATGATATGGATAAAACATTGTGCTTACTTTTCCTTAAAGGGAATTTAAACTGCACCAGCAAGAAGTCACACAGTGATCCAAGAGTGTGTTTCTGGTTTTCTTTTAAGAGTCCATTTGGCCTGGAGAACTCTCTGAGGAGAGAAGAACCAGTGGGTTGTTGATTTGAATGATTGTGGACATTAAACCAGATAGATAAAGGCCAGGTAGCATTGGTGAGGCACTTTAAACTTTATCCAAACATTGTCATATTCTACCACAGCATGCTGGAAGTGTTAATGGCGTATTTATCAGCCTTTATCTCACACTTTGTCACACTTAAGAATGATTTTCATATTTTAAATACATATTTAAATATGCTAATTACCATTTTGTAGTAGTTTTCAGAATTAAAGTAAGCTTCCTAAGTTACTAAGGGCAACAGTTAAACTTGTTTCAGACCAGTACCTCATATCAATCTCACAGGAAAGCTAGATTGTTTGTTAAGCCTGTCATACAGTTAAAACACCACACGATTTATACCCCAGAGGTCAGTCTGCAGGTGTAAAAGTTAGTGTTATCTGATAAGATAAAGAGGCTTAAACAAAGTGGAGTTACTGAGGATAAAATACTGCGATTGTATAAACACTCTCATTTCCTTTTAGACTGGTTAAGAAAAGCTCAGTTCTTAATCTAAACATCATGAGATGCACATAAGTACCTGGAGGCAATGCAGCCAATGACATTGACTGGGACTTGGGCTGATTGGTTGTATAGCAGTTAACCATCGAGTCCAATAAATCCCGCCTCTCTGTTTGCCCCACCCATTAATGGTTGACAGAGCTATAAACAGACACCTTATATTTAAATCCAGTCATTTTTGGTACAGTAAATTCTGTTAACTCTCAAACTCTATACTTTGACAACAGTTAAAAGTTTTACAGTGAATGTCTTCATTGAATAATTATTTATTATAGCATTTGAAGCATATTTGCTGTTGTATTGAAAGTTGTCTTCAGTCAGATTTGAGGTTTTGATTTTAGAATATAAGTGTATTTTGTCTTCTTGTATGTGCCATTTTAAGCCCATAACTTTCTGCAGTGGAAGCTAATATTAACATCAGTCTGTTCTCAGTGTTTGAAAACTCTTGTGTTGAGTGGGAAGATGAAGCCGCTGTGCTGGTTTCATTATACTCACTTTCTGCAATTTGTAGGTTGTTAGAAACGGCTAAAGCAGATTAGCGATTGGTGTTGTACACGGCGTACGCTATTTTCTCTGCAGTATTCGTGCCCCCTGGCGAGTCTCGTTTTAAGAAAGCCTGCAATTTTTCACTTTGCTTCGGTATAATTAGGTAATTGCCGTATGTTACAGGACGGCAATTTTGTAGTGTTCACCCCTGTCAGACGATTGCCTTGAGGCTAGTTCACCCTGTGTCATTATCTCTATACACACCCCCACACACACACATTCAGAAGCGTTGTGACATTTTTTCCTGTTTAAACCACATAAACCGCTACAGTAAATTGTAAATTGGTAGCAAAGAGTAAATCGGTTTGCTGGTTCATGTATCATTACCGCAACAATTGTGAGAAATTTAATGTTGGATATATTAAAACCGTTATATTTGCTTAATAAAAAGATAATCTTATTTATGACTTGTGAGTTATGACTTATTTTTTCCTGTTTTGTATGTTTGTATAATAGATGCTCTTCTGGAACACACAGTACATTTGTTTTTCCTCTGATCCTGGAGAAGTTATATAACTAACTGTTGACTGTGGACCGGGTCTGTTCTGTCTCAAGGCTGCATATTTAAGGCTTCAGTGTCCACGGCTGACAGCTCTGGGTGTAAAACAGACACATTATATACTGTGTTAAGCAATTTTGTTACTTTACCACCAGCTGTAGGCCCACAAAAATGTAAAGATCAGCTTGGAAAGAAAGACAATAATCCAATTGTTTCTTCACAGATGCTGATGAGTGGTTGAACAAGGCGGTTAAGACTACAGAATTTAACTAGTTGGGTGTGTTTTTGTAAATATTAATTAAGTGTCAATGCTGTTTGTCAGGTAGTTAGGAACAGTTTGATAGTCAGTAGTTGTTTGTAGGCAAACCACGCCTGAGATGATTTCAAACACTTCCAGTTAGTCTTTCTGTTTACCTGAAACCTCCAAAATCCATTCAGGAGGACATCAGAACATGTGGTAGCTGAGAAGTGGACAAATAACCACAGAGCTGACAGGAGCTTATAGATCATCATGCCATCAATCTCTTGACATTTCATCAGGCAGAGCGGTAGGCCGACACTCTGCCAAACCCAATCTGAAGCCTT
>JBAJNP010006258.1:0-26108 GCA_036877545.1 Yasuhikotakia modesta | reverse complement strand
GTGTATGTTGTATGTTTGAGGGGGGACCTCTTGCCCCGTTACACGTTTGCCGTGTTTTCCGCCCGTGTGCGTGCGGAACGGGAGCGGCGCGCAACTTCCCTCGGAATGCATGTAAATAATACGCACCTCCTGTCTCCATGGCAACCATTCCACGTTTCCTTTCCGGGTTTATGAGGAAAGCAGCAGGATTATCGAAATGTACGAATCGCAGATATCAAGTTATCCGTCGATACTATTGACAACAGGTCGCGCGCGTTCAATGACGCCTTTACACTGACACACAACATCTCTGACGGTTTGCCATGGCAACACTGTGTTGACGCATCACTGCTCGTTGCTAGGTGACTGTTTGTTTCCCAGCACAAGAATTCAGCGCCCCGCCCACACTGGCCCGTTTCTGACACCCTTCACGACGCCTTGAAGAAAGTCAAAAGAAAGGCGCAGGTCCATGTGCTTTAGTGGCTCGTTTTATCCCTTTAAACATATAAAATGCAATAATCACTTATAATGCATCTCAATACCGAAACAATCTAAGGTACAACGCAGCCCGGACCACCCGTTCATCCGCCTACATCTCCTACATTTAAATGAAAGTGACATTAGAGGATGAAGGGGTTAAACCCGCAAAGAATTACCGCAACGCTAATTTTCCGCACGGCGGGAGGCGAAGGAGGAACAAAGTGACCCGGGGGCGCGTCTCCCTCTCCGGCGGCTCATTCCTCGCACCTGCGACATCAGGACAAAACGCCAGTTAATCTGCTGAAAACTGCGAATATCTTGGGAAGCAGATGATTTATCCTTTAAATCTTACATCCTTTTGCTTCCAGGTTTTTTTTTTTACAACATTTTGTTTTTAACTCGGGCCTCCCCGTGTGAGAAACTTCACCAATTTATGGCACGAGTTTAACTATTTTACTGTGTAGGATCTGTGACTAAAATCCTTGGTTTTAATGTTTTTTGCACCATTAATTTCATTATGAGTTTAATATTTACCGTGGCTACAGTCAATATTAAAGGCAACATTATTTTGCACATGATGTTGAAAGATTTTATGTAGAAAACAGTAAATCACACACAAAAAAATGACTTTATCTTAGTTTTCACAGCCAGTGAAACGGTTCAGATTTCTTTTGCCATTACATTGAACTTGTTTAGTATGAAAGAAAACGAGACCATAAATGTCCTGATTTTTTTATTCCGTAAAAACGGCCCTCATAAGAACCAAGAAATATACACTGTACAAAAAGGGTATTTACAATCAGTATTAAAACCACTTTAAAAAACTCACTTCCTTGACAATGTAAACTTTTCCAGCAGATATTAAATTGTGACTTAACTGACCAAAAGATTATTAACTAACTGACCACAGCTTTAAGATGACAAATGGATTTTTACTGGCATTCAGACCAGCTAAACAGTTTATCCATTTTAAAACAACCCCCTCAAAAAGTAAGATGTCCACTAAGGAGTCACTGTACAAAAATAAACGCCGTTTAAAAATAACTTCAGTCGGGTGATCTCTGTGGAACATACAGGGGAATGCAAACAGAGGCAGACAAAGCTGAGAGCAATGAAACGGAGGTAAAAACCTCCATTTTACCCCACTGAAGTGCATCTGCTGATACAGGATCAGTGCATGAGTTTGACCCGTAACGGGAGACGACCAAGCAAGACAAACTCAACATTTAGCAATCTGTAAACAGGGCTGAAATTTGACCATTTACAGAAGTGCAATTTTCTTGTAGGAATGCGATTAAAAGTAGAAAAAAAACTAAGTATATAGTCTCATCAGTTGCAGATTGAACAACAGCCCCCCTCAGATTTTCACTCAGTTGAGAAAATGCTACAGCTGATCAATGCTGTCATTTGTCTCTCAGCTGAGAGAAAAAAAACCTCAGAAATTTACTCTGAGATTGTCAGTAACACTTTGACGTTACCCACGCTACTAAACTAGATTAAGAAATACTAAAAGGGTTCCTTTACCCACAACACGGCTGCTTCCTGTGTCGGGCAGGTCTGGACACACAAAGGGTCACACGGTTCATTGGGTGACCCTTTTTAAGTGCCCGATATGTTACCCTGCTCCCCAGTTAGATTTAACACATTTGCTCACTGCTGCAATAACAGCAACTGTTCTAAAGAGAACGTCATGGAACACTTAAAATCTAATATCAGTTTAGGAACATGGAGGGCGGCTGCGCTACAATGAGGATGGAAAAGTGGTTTTAAAATGCAAGATGAATTAATGCCCATCACGAGAGATTAGGAAGTTACAGACGTCATGATAGCCGCAAGAGACGAGGCAAAAACAGGAAATGCAAACAGTGAAATTGGCTTTAAAGTTTCAACACACAAATTCGGATCAGAAGGAGGTAGCAAATCATCAAGTGTTCTAATCATCCATCAGTTCCATGCAGACTGTGTGCGACACACAGGTTCCAATAAGGTTCCACCCGATTTGAGATCTTCAGATGTGAGTCAGAGGAAGAGTTCCACTGAGATAGTGCTGTTGGACTCCAGGGTAGATCCTTTGGTTAGAACCATCAGTGGTGTCACTACCTGGAATATACATGCTGATGTCTCTCAGGTCCGCCTGAAATCCACGGTGGTGGTTTGGTACCCCGGTAGGAGAATGAGACATCGATTCTGGTTTAACCATTGACATCACTGGACTGGGCTGCTGAGGGCTTCCACTGTAAGACATTTGACTGCGGACGACAAATATAGGCATTAAAAATATAAACAGGAGAATCAGAACATTAAACACAGATGTTAGAAATTTCAGGTTTAAAGCAATTGGCTGTACAAATCATTTCAGCTCACAATTGTTGGCTGGTTTTGAATAGTTTTAACTTAAAAAGTAAAACCTCTTAAAAAGAGTAAAAATATGTTTTGATTTGTTGTTGATCACAGTTTTACACCATGTAACAAGAATCTGTATCTTTCATTTTTACACGAAAAGCTCTGCAGTTTTCTTTAGTTAAATAGGTTAAATAGTTGAAAAACAATCAAATTAAATGGTCGAGTTAATAAACTTTACATTCAAGACCAAGTTTGCGTTTAATGAAAGAAAATTACTATTCAATATTAAATCTAAATCAATATTAAAATAAGTTCATAATTTGCCAAATGTTTAATTTATTAGTGTTTATTTAACTTACAGTGTGTTACACATTGTGAGTTTTTGTCCTTGTCTTAGAAAGTTTATCAAACTTTCAAAGAAAGAAAAAGACCTTTGCGTAAAACCTCCACAAACCTGTAAGGACTGGCGCCGTTCATGAACGTCTGTGCCGCGGTGTACTGAAGACCCGACAGGTCGTACCGGTGCAGCTGCTGCGGGTAACCCAGCGTTTCGCCCTGCATGCCCATATAGCCACCCGTGTGTCCCCAGCCATACCCGTCCATTCTCGGGCTCCCTCCCTGCGCCACGGCCGGTGCCAGCAGGTTGCCAGGTGCGAGAGGATATTTACCAATGGGACTGTCTCTCTTCAGGAGAGGCTTGTTCTTGCGCCTCGGTTTGTATTTGTAATCGGGGTATTCCTTCATGTGTAAAGCCCGCAAGCGTTTGGCCTCATCGATAAACGGGCGCTTCTCCGCATCTGTTAAAACTTTCCACTCCGCCCCGAGTCGTTTACTTATTTCTGAGTTGTGCATTTTGGGATTTTCCTGCGCCATCTTTCTGCGCTGTCCCCGGGACCAAACCATGAACGCGTTCATGGGGCGCTTCACCTTCTCCATGGGGTCACCGCCTGGTGGACACGTCTGCTTGGACCCGGCGTGCGCGCTCCCCGGAGACATCCCGGGGCTGTTCTGGTGGGCATGAGTTTGACCTGAAGTCTTCAGCTCGTGGTCCATCATGCTGTACATCATGTTCGTCGCTTTGGGTTTCAACGACTCGATAATCACACGACCAATGAAACCAACCAAACTGACCCAATCAGGGCACCAAACCCGGCGCAGGTGAAGCGCGTTTACACCCGGAACCGTCAGACCGAATTACACGCCAAAAAGAGCAGAAGTCAGAAATAACAAAAGCTCATCACTTCTCTTCTTTAAACGACTAGGGTAATAAAATGCTTAAGTTGAAGTGAAAAGAAATGCGCGATCAACTTTTCAACGAGAGGCGCGCGCGTCTCCATCCGCAAACCACTTGTTGCGCAGAAGTCGCTTGTAGCTCCAGCCGTATAATTGTATTCCGCGTCCGACCAATCAGCGCTCAAAACTGGCTTTTGCTCATTTGCATAACAATTGTGGAGGCGTGGCATGTGACGTAGACGATCACTTGTTGCAATAGTTAAAAAGCAAGAGGATAAAACCAAAGGTAATTATTTTATTTTCACATTAAAATAAGTTAAAATATCACATTTATAAGTGGTTGTATCTGTGTTGTCCTTGTGTTTCACTAACATTTTGTTTCAGACATGCAACATGTCATTTCTTATGACTTTACATCTTTATACACTGTTGGCACAAAAACACTGGAGTTGTTGGAAGAAGAAACAATGATTTTAAATGTTTTGTGAAAAAAAAAGCTCTCAGAGCAAAAACTCTTGAACTTTCTGAAATCTTGTTTCTGGTTAGATGTGCTGTTGTGAACTTTTGTAAAATGTGAACGAATGATGTGGCTTTTTTACAGACACTCCCTTGTATGTAATTAGCTGCATGTTTTCATGTCAGCGGTTCTAAAGTACAGGAGACTCGCTGCCTTTACTCGCTTTTGATGATAATTTATGATGTATGCATGTCAAAGATTTCTATAGGTGTGGGATTTCAGTGTTTGTGATCGCTTGGGGAAAGGTGTGGGTGCAAATCTTGCTTTTAGAGGTTATGTTTCTTGTTTTGTAGACACAGGTGTGAGTGCCGGTGAGTTTGCAGGTGTTTTGTGAACATGTGAGCGGCCTCAGATCCTGACTGACAGTTACACCTTTATACCAATCAAAGCCCAAATTGTCTTTTATAACCGAATCCAGAAAATCTTTCTGAGCAAACAGAAAACCTCTTTATGAAGGTTGTCCAAGACTTTCCTCCATCTTTTCTTTTGTCTCATTTTTGATCTGGTCTGTGACGGGACCAGGACAACTCAACGGCTTCAGAGAATTTTAGAAACATTTTAAGTGCCCTAAACACACACACAGACACACACACACACACAGATATCTCAAACGCTACCTCATGTTTGCATACACACGTGATCTGTGTGAATACTTTATCTCTTTTTAAAACATTGTTATAAGTTTGAATATGAAAGTCCAAAACAAGTTACAACACAGTTGTTTTTCCACAGCGCACAAAAGATAACCACCCGTTCAGCTGGGCTCTAAGCTGCTCAAACAAACACCTGAACAAGTTTGTATAGGAGGCCACAGAACCAGCACAAATTCTCTAACTGAAAAAATAAATATGCCTGGACTGTTTCTTTGCTTGTGTTTATTGAAGTTTTAGATGGCAATAATACAATTTAAATACTATCATTGACAGATGAGGTAAAGCCTTGACTTGAGTATTACAATAAATAAAACTGCGAAAAGTAGTTTAATGCTATAATGTTCCCATAAGTGTGTGTAGACTTTGAATAACCTGTTGGAAAGGTGCAATAATTAACATATCCTTATAATTTAAAGTGTAATGCTGTATTTAAAGCATCTATTCTGTTCTTGTTTTGTTAAGTCTGTGAACAATGAACATTTAAATGCCACGTTACACCCCAGGACAAATATGACATTTTGATTTGAATTAGGTAACCCATTAGACGGAAAAAATGAAGTGGCCCAAAAATGAAGAGACTTAGTTCACAATAAATGACAAAAGGCAGAATAAAGGAGGACGGATGAGGAAAAGCTGGAGGAGAAGGAAGATGGCAAAGATAAAGGAGAAAAGAGAGGGTGAGGGCAACTTGGAGAGAGTGGAGTTTGTTACAGAGTTCTCCCTGAAAGACCCAGTGAATGGGGCCTCTATTCTCTCTCTTCTTATGTAAATCAGCGCTTCAGTCTCCCAGCCATCCGTCACTGCACAGAAAGACCCTGGCAGGCCCTTTACGAGCCCCCTGCTCACATAATCCCCGAGCCCACAATCGTGCACCCAGCAGGGGGGAAAGGGGGAAGTGACAGGGGGGTTACCATGCAGACGGTGAAAGGGTTCGAAGGGCCACCTACACTGAGCACACAAAATCAAAACATTTCTCACAAGGTGTTCAGCCCACGGCAAGATGGAGGGCTGAGGTTCTTATACCTCAAATGGAGAATTGTGATAATGCTGGAGGAGAGGACTGTGGGGGGGATAATGAGCGAGGGGGTCTACAATGAATTCAACAGGGAGACGTGGGACATGGAATTAACATGATGCGGGAATTAACGTGGTCTGTGCCTGATGGACAGGTGAATGAGGGTCTACGCATGATGTCAGAAGATGTTGGTGGAACAAACTCACCAAAGTCCCAGAAGTTGCAACCATGGAATCGTAATGACACAAGTTTTCTGAGAGCTCAGATTGGTTCACGTGTGTGTGAGCAGATCATCTGAAATACCTGAAGTCCTCGGATCTGATTTGTATGCGCGTTTGGTTTGTGGCACTGAGGAAACTGTTCTCAGCATACAGATAAGCAGATTTATCCGCCCTCCTGTGGTCATACTGAGAACTTGAGCTTCCACGTGGCAGATGTTTTAATGCTTTTTATGAAATGTCTTCAGTTTGATTGCTGGCAATATTTGACATTAACAGTTATAGCCTCACATAAACGCTTTTATTACCTAAAGTAACAATCATTCATTGACAGTGAATCCAATTTTATTTACAAAATATTACACAAAACTGCATCATGACCAGACCATGAACTCATGCAAGAAATCTGTTTGTCTTCACTGAACGTTTTCTTGTATTTGTGACCATTTTAAAAGTTACAAATTTGTTTGAAAAACTGTGATTTGCAAGAAACAAAACTGGCTAAAATGGTGGATTTACAAAGATGCACGAAAATGCTGTTTTCCTCTTACTGCATGCAAACATGCTGCTACAGACACATTAAATACGGATAAAACAGTAAATAAATGCACAATTGTATCAGAATAAGAATTTCAGAAAACAAGAAGCAGTTTAGCATGTTAAAAATGGGAAATACCTTTATTTTAGACCATTAAAATAAATACTATACAGAGTCCAATGTAGAAAAGATTTAATACATGGCTTCTGTTTCAAAAAGGTTAATAATTATCACATTTGTAATAAATTTGTTTAAAAAATAGCACTGACAAATGTAAACCCACATCCAATCCCACCCAACAAAAGACACTGATATCTATATAATCGACTACTGCAGTTTTGGTCCTTTACATTTGAGACCCCTCCAACATTTTGGTGAGGTAGGTTATAGGAGTGAAACCCCCGACACAAGGACTTTGACGCAGAGGGAAACAAAAACAGCCAGTACAATGGTGGGCCGCTGCCATCACATCTCATGGCTTCAGTCATGAAACCCACCAAAGCAATGGCCTTGAAAAACAAATGCTACAACCACAAAAACAGGACAACACAAGAGATGCAACAGAATTGGACAATGGGAGAAGTTACGGACCTCATTTTGCAATTCTACAATCAGTTCTGTGTTTCCCTAGAAACAACAGCCTATTGGACTGTTGTTCGTTTTCTCAAACTGGAGTTAATCTCCGCCTTTGAAAGGGTGATGGTGAAAGGCTACTGAAACCCAAATGAAAAGCAAAGTCACTGTTTTTGTGTGACCTGCTCAAACTTCAAATATGACATACGACATCTCAAATATTACATCAGGGGTGTGCAGCTCAACTCACGGAGAATCAACGTCCTGCACAGTTTAGCTCCAACTTGCCTCGACACACCTGCCTGTAATCTGTCCAATAATGTCATGATTAGCTGGTGCAGGTGTTTGATTGGGGTTGGAGATGAACAGCAGAACACAGACTCTTCTCCTGTGAGAAGACTGAACACCCTGTATTAAACCAACACTCAAAGCAAGGCATGTCTCTGAACCTTTACGCCAGTCCTGTAATGTTTTTTCCTCCTGGTAATATCTACTGTACAAAAAAAAACAAAAGGGGTGGGCAACATCACTCAAATGGGCATTGGGAGAAATGTTCATTGTGGGCAACATGTTATACTGGATAATAAAGGAACATTTCCTCAAAAGTGACGGTACTGGATTTGTGAGGGAGGTTGCAGGTGTGGAATGAGACAAAGGAAAATAAGAGGAAATGAAAGGAGGAGTGGACAGGAGTCTCAGATGAGATCAGCGACGTTCATGGGCATCTCCTCCACAGTGGTGTTGTAGAAGGTCTCGATGTCTCGGAGTGTACGCTTGTCATCTTCTGTGATCATGTTGATGGCCACTCCTTTTCTGCCAAAACGACCACCACGTCCAATTCTACACAAACCGAGAACCACATCATGAGACCACAATCTCTCAGATCCGTACAGCAGCATCAGGAAAACGTTTGATGGACTTACCGGTGGATGTAGTTCTCTCTGTTGGTTGGGAGGTCATAGTTGATGACCAGGGAAACTTGCTGCACATCAATACCTCTTGCCTAACAGATAAAATGCTGATTTAGTCAACAAATCCAAAGAGAAACTTGAGTTTTAAACAAGTTTGTGAATGTCATCTGCTTTACAGTAGAGTCATGGGACAGAGAAACCCAGGAACTGTGGAGAGCAGTTAGAATGTTCTACCAAAGATGATAGACTCCAAACAGCAGAAGAAGCTGGTGGAGATGGTGTCTTTGGTGCACTCTCAGGCCAAGTGACAACTAGCGTTTTAATGCCAGACCTTCATCAGAAAATGTGTTTGACAGTATTGGGCAATGAGGAAGATGAGTGATTGCTCACCAGCAGGTCGGTAGTGATGAGGACACGACTGGAACCGGAGCGGAACTCTTTCATGATGACGTCCCTCTCTTTTTGCTCCATGTCTCCATGCTAGACACAAGAAAATAAAACATTAGGTTGTTTATAGACAAGAGAAACTTAAGGTTTGTTCAACCAAGTATGTGAATGTCATCTGCTTTATAGTAGAGCCATGGGACAGAGGAACCCAGGAACTGTGGAGAGCAGTTAGAATTTTCTACCAAAGATGATAGACTCCAAACAGCAGAAGAAGCTGGTGGAGATGGTGTCTTTGGTGCACTCTCAGACCATGTGACAACTAAAGTATTCTACCACAACTGAAACACCAGCTATGGGCATTTGACTTTTTCAGCTGGGAAAATCCACTTGCTATGATGCAGAACATCTCCCAGTGTTACCAATACTGGATTTTAGTCTCTTTTTGATATTATACAGAAAAAAAAGATTCATGAAACTAGTTTCCAACAACCAGTGCATCAAACCCACCAGAGCAGAAACTGTGAAGTCTCTCGCATGCATCTTCTCAGTCAACCAGTCCACCTTCCTACGAGTGTTGATAAAGATCACAGCCTGAGTGATGGTCAGCGTTTCATAGAGATCACACAGTGTGTCCAACTTCCACTCCTACAGAGACAAAGAAACAAACAGTTAAGCAAAGTAGAATCCAAATCTTTGGCGATGATTGCTGTACACGAGTTCAGCCTCTAGGTGGTGCTGTTTTCAGATAAGAGTCAAGATCATGTTTCTAGAGTCCTACAGTCTCAGATGCACTGCTAAGCAAAACGCTTATCAGACACTGATGACTGCAGGGGCTCTAGAATCAGTTGACACGCATGGGGATCATCACTAAACAGCAGAAAACATCTGCAGTTGCAGAGGAACATCAAGATAGTTGAGAAAACGATTCGTTTCTGACGTTGGTGGTTGGCTACACAAGCTAAGATGCAAAGATGGAAGCCTCACCTCTTTCTCAACGTTGATGTAGAACTGGCGGATACCCTCAAGGGTCAACTCTTCCTTCTTGACCAGGATACGGACAGGATCTCTCATGAACTTTGTGGTCACCTCCAGAACTTCCTGAGGCATCGTGGCGGACAAGAGAATCACCTGAGAACAACAAAACCCAAAAACATTAGATGCCAGAGAGTAACTGGAAACAACAAACCTGATGACTAAGGTTACAGATCATGAGATGTTACAGAGGAAATTTACTTCTTGAGGATATGGAATGTAAACTGCTTTAAAGTTATGAAGAGAAACCAAGGGTCCAATCATTGTGAAGAGCAGTTAGGTTCTCTACCAAAGATCTTGATCCCTATCACAGCACAGACAGCTGGTAGGAGAGGGAACTTTGGGGGTGGCAAAACACTTTTGCCCCAGATGAGCAGGAAGCACATTTAAAGATTTTTCTTTCAGGTAAGTAGCAGTTTCGTGGATGTGAAGCTTACCTGAGTATCTGTGGCCAACTTCTGAAAGATCTCATAGATCTGATCTTTGAAACCACGGCTTAACATTTCATCAGCTTCATCCAGTGCAAACTGCTTTATATATTTAGGAGCTACAAGAGACAAAAAATGAAAAATACACCAAATTAAAATTGCAACACAGCTTCAAAACTTAAGTCAACGCTACTGTTTGTGTTCATGACGGTTCACCAATACATTTCATACTTACAGAGATATCTGCGGTTGAGCATGTCAAAAACACGACCAGGTGTTCCAACAACTATATGGGGAACATCTGCCTGTAGCTTCTGGACGTCGTTGCGGACGTTGGTTCCACCAATGCATGCGTGACAGGTGGCACCCATGTAGTCTCCAAGAGCCAAAACCACCTTCTGAATCTGGACAGGTTAACAATAACTAGGTTAAAAACCATGACTAAAACCATGATCTTATGAGTCATAAGGATCAGAGTGGCTGGTTAGTTAATATAAAATGAGCCATTATATGTGGAATGTGCCCATAGCATGAAACAGTTCTTCTCTCATCGTTTTGAGCTGACTGTGATGAATATGGCCTTGTTTTCCTCTTCCCTAACCAGATTAAGGTCTTGGTGCCACTGAAAGACACAGCCTTGCCCAAAGGATAGGGAGCACGAGTAAATAAAGAAAATCATGTTAAGAGGGCACTAGTCAATTAGGCAGTTGTGGCCTAATGAGTCAAACTTGTAACCAGTAACGTATAGGTTTGACTTCCAGTGTTGGTGGAAAACCACCAAGGTGCTTCTAAGCATTACCCCCAACTGCCCTGCAGGAAATGATTGCCCACCTCTCCAGGTGTGCATGCGTTTACCACTTATTGGTGGGTTAGTTGCAGGTGTCAAAATTAACTAGTTGGTCATGTCACTCAGTGTAGTCATTCACCTGTTGGGCCAGCTCTCTGGTGGGAGCCAGCACCATCGCTTGTGTAGCCTTCAGCTCCACATCAATCTGCTGTAGAATGGAGATGGCAAAGGTGGCCGTCTTTCCTGTGCCGGACTGAGCCTGTGCAATGACATCATACCCTGCAAACGCAACAGAACTTTATTTAATCGATGATACATTTACACCGTTTCAAGCAAGCTGGAACTGAGGTCATTTGTGCCCAAACCATGAAACAGTCCATGTCTCACTGTGCTGAGAGGACTGGGATGAATCTGGGCTTCATTTGATCTGCCCTTACCAGATATAGGTCAGAACGTCACCAGATGACACTGCCTTGCCCAGTTGGTAAGGGTGTGAATTAACTTGACTAATAATTCAAATGACTAAATTGGTAAATACATTATATATACATATGTTGTATTGTGTATTTAACTACACGTACCCTTGATACAAGGGAGAATTGCCCTCTGCTGAATGGCTGAAGGTTTCTCAAAACCATAAGCATAGATTCCTCTGAGAAGAGCCTCTCGCAGGTTCATATCATCAAAACTATCAACGATCTCCTTCCAGTTACTCTGCAAACACAAATATTTCCATACGGTTGCCACAGATTCATTCGGTCGATTACATTTGCTAAGCAAACTTAAGAAAATGGTTTGTGTGGGAACACCATTCAAACCAGTGTGACGTCTAACAATAAAGAGAAGCTAAAGAGGTTCTGGTGACTGTGTTTATTGGTACCTCAATGACTCCATCTGGCTCCATCCCCTCGGGGCCATTGTCTCTAGGTCTGAAATGAGATCTCAGGTTAGTGATGTATAACTTTAATGCATAACTCACTTTATATACAGTGTCACGTGCTTAAATAAAAACTACCTAAATTCACAAATTGAGAACCAACACTGACTTAGTGGATTCCAGCTATCACATGGGTCTCCCACCGCCCCTATTTAATATATACCCAACATCCACTCGTTTATACTACGAGTTATTTCTCGGTTGTTGTAGTTATTTGGGTTAATGCGTTAGGAGAAACGAGGGCACCTTAACCCCTGAAATGGGACCCAGAGGCGGCAGCCATTTTCATTCTCCGCCATTAACAACGTGGCTCGACTAACGCACGTAAATCCGCAACAAATGCCACCGATTACTATTACCGACGGTATCAGAAATATATATAACACACATTTCTAGATCGTAACGTTACTCTATATTAATCTTTGCCTATTTTTTTAGGTTTTACACTAACATGCGATTTATACTTTTAGATTATTTCTTCGATTACTACGTTAATTCGCTAACAATACGTTTGGGTTAAAGATTTATGTAGAGATTTAAGCGTGTTTTCGGATCACACCGCCCGGATCAGTCTTTTGTCTCGCCCGTTCAGGCCGCGGCCCGGGCCTGTAACTCCGGTGATCCGTGGGCGCCGCTTCCCGCACGTCCAAATCCGCCACTTACGCTTTTTATTACCGCTATGGCGAATATTAATAACACTATTTACCAGTTTACGACACTGGTTACCAATATTAAGGTAATTTCGTACTAGGAAGCGCGCGGCCACGTGCCGCATGGACGCGCCGGTCGCACGAGGAACTGATCTAGCGCGTGAGACACGTTGCGTCACAAACCGGCATCTAACGGGCCGGTATAAAACCCACTTTAAATACTTAAAACTAAACATCGATACCGTAACTAGTACAAAATAACCATCCAATACCGACACCAGTGCGGTGATCACATTTTAGGTCATTTTAACGAGGCGGGAACGCGGTGTGATAAAAACGTACTTCAAAAGACGCAAATACTTTACATTTAAAAAAACACTATATCAAGTGATAAAAACGGATTGATTACCCAACTAAACGCCCGTTTTTCTATTAATAAAACCGTTTTCCGGACTCTCTTACCTATCTTCATGTTCAGACGACATTATCACAAAGAACTGCAGAGCGGCGGAAACACGCACATACTTAAACTGTGACGTAAACCTACAGGCTGCCGATTGGACGGTTTATCTGTCAATCAGGGTTTAGACACGCCCAGCAGATGGCACCGCCCCGCGATACTGTACACGCGTGTAAAGCTGTAATCTTTCACTTTTAAAGACTAAAAATGAGCTCAAATACATTAACAATTTGCTACACGAGAGATCAGTGTTGAACTGTCTCCTCCGGTTCACAATCATAAGTTTATAACAACGACTTATAAAGTAAAATGTCGGGTACGACTTTCTATGTAGGTCAGTGTGGCTGTTAATGCATAAAGTTCATAGAGTAACTTTAAAGTTTGTGTTTAGAGCAATAATGTGTAAAACAAAATCATCACCATCACAGAGGGCTAGAAATGTATTTAGACCTATATGTCAGCCTTGTATGTCAGCATTTAGTTGAAATATCAGTTGTTTTAAAGCCTGACAGCTAAATTTGCCTTCCACACAAACACTGGTGTTGTGATGGCACGTGTCCATGATGGTGAATAATGATGAAATGTGTTAGTAAGCTAGTCTGATATTTCAGCTAGTTGACCCAGATCACTGAACAAGTACGTGATGTCTCTGACCTCCTTACTCAGCAACCGCTGTGCTGCGTTTCAGGTACTTATCCAGTCATTGTTTAGATTCTGTGACTCACAATTTCTTTTACCAGTTCTGACCAGTCTGGGTTTACAAAGATCACACGTCATCATAAACTGCAATTTGTCAAGGCTAACAATAACAGTTTAGGCACGCCGATGAATACACAATGATTTTTCCATAAGTGTATTTATTTATAAACAAAACGACAGACATGTTTCTTCTGTTACAGAGCACAGTTTGCCTCATGCCAACACTTTAAACCATTTGAAACATGGTTTTAAACATTTGAAGGGTTTCAAACATCAACATTTGAAGATTCGTAACATATTTATGCACAGAACAAAACAAATACCAAAACACAATTTAGGCAAGGCTGTCACTAGATTTCACGGGACCATATTAACATTTTTGGTTGGGCTTTTTTGCCCTGGGCCTAATGAGCTGGTTATGCTATAAGGGGCCTTAACAGAACAACATTTGCCCCCTTTGTAACAGCCCTGCATATAAACAGTATGTCCACCACAGACACACATGAACTCGCTCTCAGTTCTCTTAACGTTGCTTTCCAGTAAAATAAAATCCTTTACAAAACAAACATGAACAAGGGAGTGAGGAACAAACATCCTCAGTGTAAAGTCTCTCAGGCTGTTTGACAAATGTTTTCTTTCGAGTGTTTTTAATCTCCCCTCTGGCTGTGTATTCTTCACACAAACATCACAACAACAGTTTGCAGTGACACAATTCTTTGTACATAAGTCTCCTCAGTTTGGGCATGTCCTTCTGACTGAAGCTGAACGGGTGCCCCAGAGCCAGGCACTTGCAATACTACAGGAAAAGAGAGACAAACAGACACGTAGGAGATAAATATTAAGCTTTAAATGTAGGATAAGACATGAGGGTACAGTATTCGCTAAATGAGCTAATGACTGTTGTGGCCTACTGGTTAAATAGTCTGACTTGTAACCAGAAGGCCTTTGAGCACATTAACCCCAACTTACTCCCTGGTTAACTGGTTGGGATAATTGCAGAGGACAAAAACAAAAAAACATCACCACAAGGACCAATGTGACAATACTGTAAACTTCTAAGCTACTGTTAACTAGGTAAAGAAGAACGGTTAAGGATTAGACAAATGCAGTAAGATGGTGAATATACGAACCTGCAGGACAAAAGCCCCGCAGTCACTGTCATTGTTCTGCCGGCCCACGTTCTGGAACCAACAATAAACTCTATTAGTTGAGGTTTAAATGCTTGAAATGCAGGCAAATAAGAATAAATGTGTCACAAGTAGCAATTTGTGTTGACTCACCATTTTGAAAAAACCTTTCCACCCTGTGAGAAAGTCTCTCTGCTCTTTTATAATAGCTTCTGCCTGTAGGTATTTAAAAATGTGCTGGAGAAAAAAAGGAAGGTTACACACAGATAAATAAAGGGTTGAGACAAATTACATTAGTTCAGATGTTACACCGATGAATTAAATCCATGTGGTGAAGATATTTTGAACACACTAAATTACCTTTGGGCATCGCCGATTAAGAGTTCTCTGAGAGTCGAAGTACGTTATGGTGCGGCGTTTAATATCCACCGAAACCAGTGACCAGTGGACTTCTAAATGGATGGGAATCAACAACAGATCCTTCTGGAAGATGTCCACCTAAACAAACATTGGAACTTAATAGTAAAGCTGGTCAAGAAAAGTGATACTGATCCATTTCAGAGATTAGCGTGGATGTACGACCTAGCAGCACATTTTCATGCAGAACAACAAGATTGCAATAAACAACTGCAGGTTTAAGGTTTACTTACATTCTTTGTCCACCGTTTAACTCCATCATAACCTTTGGTCCTTAGCTTGTCGTAAAAGAAGCTGTTGAAGAAATGCACCTAAAATTAAACAAAATACAGATGCCATTAGATACAAATACAATCTAATTTGTCACCAGTGTTTACAAGAAACCAAAAGTTGTCACCAAAAATTACAAGAATTTTTAAAAATTTGCTCATTGCTACTTGGCCAAATAAGTAGCAATTTTTAAAAATGAGTTCTTGTAATATTCACGTTCTCTATTAAAAGGCATAAAATTGTTATGATTGTTAAAATTGTTAATATGTTATGATTTACTGGAATTGTTACTGGAATCTTTAAATGGTCCAGTGGTCGAGAAGAAAGCACAAAATAAAACTTTACAACTCTCAGAAAACAAATAAACATACAAATAAAAAATATCAGTGTTGGAAAAAAACTACAATCACCTTTTCAGGCACTGAATCCATCACAAGGTCTCCATACATGTTCATGACCTTAAGAATCAAACGACAGATGAGTGTGTAATCAGACAGGATTGAGATGAACAGGATAAATGACAGGAATTATGGGAAACCTGGTCGTTGAGCCAGTTCTGTCCATATAGGGTGGTAAGATCATCCATCGTGAGAACGTGACGCTTGTAGTTGACCCGGAACCCTTTCACCAGACCCGCTCCCGGTGACCTTTGGTAGGACTGGATCAAATGTTGCACAGCTACTTTCCTATGAACACAAAGTTAAAGAAAACGCTGTCTTTTGTCTTACTGCACAAGAAGCAACAGAGTATCTGAAGTTGTGACAGACCTGTGATGCTGGGAAAAGTCCTCACTGAAGATGCTCTGAAGTTCCTCAACAATGTCATCAGAATGAACCGGAATCAGACTTCCATATCTCTGAAGATATTCATCAAGAAGACCTGAGAAAGCAATAAATGCTCTTCAATAGAAATCAATATATGCTCTTAAATCAGGTCTGAACAAAACACAGTTCTTACAACAACACAGTTTCCACATCTACAAACTCAAGCACTACACAGTAACATCCCACCTTGGACTATAAGAATGATAAAAACGCTAAACTGGCTTTTACAGAACAGAGAACGAAGGTCTTGAAAACCTAGAGAATGACCTTGGATACAAGTCCTGTGTTCTTCTGTGAGGACCACCTCCATCTTCTGAGCAGCAGGTTTTTCACACATAGACAGATATTCCTGTCCTCCTCTGACTGCGGACGCTGACTGAGAATCTCCATGAAAACCATTGAAACCGCAGAACTGATTTACTGTGGAAAGAGAATGACCATCAATTTATGCAGTTTTGCCTACAAATCGCTTTTATGTTTTTCCTAAGGTAAATTTCTCACCTGCTTGTCGTGCCCTTGTTGTTTCTGCATCTATCAGCAATGAGCAAAAAGGTTTGTGACATTCCTGCTCTCGCCTCTTGCTCTTGTAACGGTAATACTGGCGCCAAAATCTTGCCCTATAATACCCTAAAGGGTTGACCCACTGTGCTCGCTGTCTCCATGTTTTCCAGTTCTGCACAAGCCGGTTCCGTAACCCTGCACTATACCGCAACCGCCGCCAGCGCTTCAGTCTTTGCTTTCTAAGTCCGTGAGGCCGCATCTCGATGGGGATCTTTGGAAAGTCTCTGGCTTGGATTTTGACCTCATCGCGTGATGATGTCTGGAGTGGATAATTGTTAGGATGCATGACTTGTGGTTGCGATTCGAAGGGTCTTTGCCAGTCTTCTACTTCCTCTTTCTCCTCCCACGGCACACATTCAGAGTCTATCTCTTCATCGTCTTGTTCTTCTTCCTCCTCCTCCTCTTCCTCTTCCACATCCTCTTCATTCTCATCAAATCCAAGCTCCTCATCCACCGGTTCTATGTACTCACCGGTCCAGACCCGCTCCTTGTGACCTAGTTTGAAGTGTATGGGGCTTGCGGCATTAGGAGGGGAGTTTGGATCCATCAGTCCACCTCCCATCCCTCCAGCACTGACAGCTTCCTGGCTCACAGTCAGGGACAGTTCCCCCTGCCAGCGATTTTGGGTCAGACTTCCCCCACTGTCTCTCATAGTCCACCGGCAACCTGCTACCTGCGCCAGCTCGCCGCCTGCAGGGGATAAAGTTTAAACTGGGTGTCAATTTGTTGCATTGAATTTCGTGTCAAAGTAAGATTGACAGTTTATTAAATTATCCGTGTGATTATAACACCAAGTATCAACCCTAATAACTAACTTGTTAAATGTGTGCAAACAATATAGCATCGTGCGATATTCTCATTTACACTTGTGAGAAAGACAAGTTATTAAACTTACATTAAAAGCACACATGAAACAGTGTTATTAGATCGCATGCATTCACAAGAAGCGTTATCTGCGGGTTTGAAGCAAACGTGGTTTATTAAATGTAGCTGCTACAGACTAAATAATCGGAAAATTGATTTAATTCAACTTCAAGTTGATTCAAATTCAACTTGAAGTGTTTTTGCAGCAGGAACTAACATCGTATGATTTAGCAGGTTTTACTATCTGTCGTGTGCTAATTAGCTGGAAAGCTAACAGCTACGTTACATCCGTTCATTTTCTGAACCGCCCCGACACAAATCTCACCTTTACGTCCTGTTTTAAACCACTATTGGCTGAACGTAAACACACCGTTTCCCTTTATTTTCCGCGAATCCGGGGCCAATGAAACAAATTTTGCATTACGAGGTTCCCACCTCAATCAATGGATACAGTCGCATTCATTATACGATTCATAAACACGAACGGGGCGCGTAGCTGATGACGTCATTGGCCGCGGAACAGTGACGTTGTGGGTATTTGCAGCGTAAAACTCAATTGCGGGACAGAAAATAAGTTTTGGGATATAATAGATTTAACAAATATATAGTAAAACTAACTTTGGCTTCTTGGTAAATGTTCCCCTAAGAGAATTTATATTTTTAGTGAGATGATATAGATAGATAGATAGATAGATAGATAGATAGATAGATAGATAGATAGATAGATAGATAGATAGATGATAGATGATAGATGATGATAGATAGATAGATAGATAGATAGATAGATAGATAGATAGATAGATAGATAGATAGATAGATGATAGAGATAGATAGATAGATAGATAGATAGATAGATTCCCTACTGATCTACTAATCTGTTTACTAATTTTACGAGTTACTAATCATTAGTAATTGTGAATCTTCTAATGCCTGATACTACACAATAGACAGCTGAGTCATTATATGATAGGAAGGAAAAACTCATTTCAAGATTTGATCAGTCAGGAGTCAGGTATGAGGAGACTTACTGCACACAGGTGACTCAATATACACATTACCAATGGATTGGTTTTCCCCCAGAGATGTTAGGGTTGCCTAAATATTGCTCAGCTTACAATGGTTTCTGCTCGATTCTTGCTTATTAGATTTATAACAGATGAATTATTATGTAAAAATAGCCAATCATTCATTTTATATAATGACTAGCTACTCCTATAATTCTATGTTACTTAGCACTTTAATTATACGTTTGATTTGATTTGTAGTACAACTACAAACTTATGAAGTGAACAGAAGTAAAATGGCTCTAGGTATTCTGTTACATAATCTCTTGTTCACATAAACATTTGCATGTGTCTTTTTGTGACGAGAAGAAAGAGCACAAATATCCAGTCAGACTGGTAAGACAGGATCGGAGTGGAAAGGCTGAAAGGGGCACTGAGAGAAAACAGTCTCTGTTTTTATCCACAGTCTCGGTTTGTCATGCTTCAAAATCACACAGCAGGCACAAGTTCCAGTATACAGAGACAACTAATATCATAATGTCAGACTTCCTTTCACACCCATTTATTTTAATTTGTCATGACACACTTTTTACATCCTCCATTTCAATACTTTCACATAGTTTGGAACGTGCAACAAGCAATTTGTGTTTCCTGTAAAATCATGTTGTGTAACCAGCTGACAGTTTTGTAATTTGGTGCAGATTCACACCAATGAAGGTAATATTGAAAGCAAGAGGTTACGTTTAAAATCCTATGACAGCAAGATATTCAAGTTTATGCATCTGACACACAGTGCATTTAAACTACACATTTAACCAGCATCTGTGTGTGGTGGGATTGAACCCAAGACCTCGTGTTGCGCGTGCACTGAGCTATGGGAACATACTGAAAACACAAAAAACACAAAGTTGCAATAAAATGGGAAGCAAACGTGACTCAGGTGCTGGAATTGACTAATGCAGGCCAGGAATCAGGTGGACGGATGGGGAAGTGCTGCGGTTTAGGGCGGGGAGAGGAAAACTCACACCGAGGGGAAAACACAACGACGTCAGAGTCGCTTTATAAAACACCTGTGCTTAAAAACACAGGTGACAACGAGAGACGGATCGACTCACTACAGGGACATCGGGATAAACGTGCGTAAAAGTTCACTGACACTGAACGACTTGTTATGGACGTCGTACACCTGGAGCCTCTATAGGATACAAGCTGGGAAAAGCGACTTGATTCTTGGGGAAAACGTGGATCGTTTATTTGTAAGTAAATGGTTTTGTTTGAAGATTTAGCGTAAATGCTTAAGTTTATTCCTGCAAAGAATGTGTGGTTGAATCTTTGATGGTTATAAATGTAATCATGTTATCATGTTAATGTTATATTGATACAGTCAAAACTAACCACTTTAAGTTACTTTAAGCCACTTCCGCCTTGCTGTTCTCTCAAACTCTCACCTGGGTGAATGTTTAAGCTTATCTGCTGTCATGGTTGATTTACAACACAAGGTGAAGCCATTATAACTGAATGTGAAGGGTCTGTAATAATAATTCTTCTATATTATGTATGTATTATGAGTCCTATATTGTGTGTACAGTGTAGTTGTATATACTGAACAGTCAACATTGATATTGGTTTAGTTGAAACTTTATTTATAGCTTTTTAATGAATTTCCTAAAGGACAGCAACCTCATGCTACCAAATATCTCAAATCCCTAATTGCAACCAATAGTAATGACTGTAAAATGAGTAAAAATAACTGTACAACTAGTAACGTTGAACAAAACTAAACAAAATGGCAAAACTGACCCCGATATTTGTTTGTTTGTGACTCACTGGACAGTCACAGAGTTTATGTGCATCAGTTTGACACATTTTTATCACTAATAATATGTGATGGATTAAAGTCACACCTCTAAACAAAACATACCGAGGCTATTAAGGAGCAGAAGCTGCTTTGATGTATGTACTGCCGTGTGTTTTTAGCACTGCATGTATGTGTTGATGCACGTTTCCCTATTGTAACTGTCTGCAAATGGCTACTGTTGGGAAACGTTCAGCTCTGGTAACCCACAGAAGGAATTTCAGAAATAATGACGCGTCTTTTATTAGCATAATGCTGCAGGGTAGCTGATCTGAATTCTCAGTCCACACCCAGTTTCAGAGGAGGATCTGTATCAAATGTAAACAGAAACAACAGAGCATTGCTTTATCAAACAAGGTGGGACTAAAACTAGAGTCTGATGCTGGATTCAGTTTAAACTGTATTCTGTTTAAAAACACATTCTGCAGTCTTTCATGATTTACTCTAATGTTCTGATAAAAAGGGAAGCGTGATTTCTGGCGCTGAAAACATTTAAGTTTTAGCTTTTGGACCGAGCTGTAGAGACTGTCACACAGAATTTTGTCATTCAGGGTGTGGAACCATGGGTGTGTAGACTTGAGGAATTATATTTTGATTTTCTTAAGTTACCTGCTCAGACAAGCCCCCGTAGTTTTAGACGTATCTCTGTTAACGTGCCTGAACTGTACGGGCTGATTATTAACTAAAGGTCACGTATGTTTGTGTTGTCATGGTTCTTTAAACACAGGAGTTCAGTCAGTTGCTTGTTTTTCTCTTCGGTCTGTGCTGATGTAACATTCAGGGTTGTGAATGTTCACAGATTTGCTTGGCAGGCAAACAATTATGTCTGCGGTTTATATCTCTGTACATTTCTTCCAAACATTATTTTGCATACTTTTACATACAATATTAAATGGGTAGATGTTGCCAGTTTCCTTTTTTGGAGACGTGTTCAGCGCTGACACACCGATTTATAACATTATTGTTTTATTAGAGCGATAATCTATCATTCTGATCTCAAGACTGATTGATCTGAGCTGGTGAATCATTCTCTTTAACACACACACACACACACACACACACACACACACACACACACACACACACACACACAAATATGTGACCACATACCTTTCTCCACAGTAAAAAAAAAGTGGTTTGTTTGGTTGATAAACTCCACTGCATTCTCAGTTTAATTCTTTTATAAAAGGGTTTATCATCCTGCCCTGCTGTATTTTGCGTTTTTCTTGTCTTTGTATGTTGAAATGAAATCATTTTCAGCAGGCAATGGGAAGGGCACTTTGAAAGTCTTCAAAGTGTTTGTAACGTGTAACAATGTGGGGGAGCTGGACAGGTTATTTAGCATAGCATGTGTTTTTAGAGGACCTCGCAACTCCATAGTGTTTGAATTATTGCAAGTTGGCCCCACTTTGCAAATTCCCAGCAGGTATCCATAGCAACCCATTCAGGCCCCTAATTGAAAGAAACAGCCAATTGTTAGAGCCACACAGAGATCTGATCCCACCGTCATCCAGTATCTGCCATTACAAGAAAAACTGACAGTCAAAATCCGCTAAGAACTGCGGCAACATTTCCAGAAAGCTGTAAAATCTGTCATAAAAACTGTGTGCAAATATACAGAGGACACTAAAGGGTGGTCACACCAAAATATCGATTTGATTTTATCAGTAGATAAATAACTAAATCTATTTATGCCATTATTTTTCAGAACACGCTCACGTTAAGCATTAATTTCCGTCACGACAACGTTTCACTGTCGTTGTTTCAAGCACCTTGGAGACCCAGTTCCTCTGGATTCTGTCTCAGTTGTTTTTGTCTCATGTAATCCCAGACAGACTTGATGAGGGGGTCAGATTTCTGCGTGGGTCGCACTGTCTGTTAGGAGACAGAAACTCGCTTCATTTGGAAATCTCTACTGATGTTTCCTACTAACACACTAAAGCAAAAGATTTAAATAAACATGTTAAATATTATTTGGGTGAATCACCAAACGTGCCTAAAACGTTTCCACAGTCCTGTGTAAGACAACAATTAACAGACATGCTAAAAATATGCTGACATGAGTCTGTGAGGATTCACTAAGGGCACGTTTTGTAAAAATATGCAATGAATAATATACTTCACGGTCTTTTGTGTTGGCGCTGGCCGATTTTAAGCGTTCCAGGTTTAACCTTTCACATAGTTCACTAGTAGCATTAGTAACAGGAACATGAGACAAATATATTTATTCAAATTTGTTTCCATGACTGATAATGACTGACAGTGTATTCATAATTCCTGCAGTCATACATGTTGCTCTGAGTTTCACGCAGCAGTGCTCACAGGTTTATAAAAATACCCGCTTCTACTCAAGTCACCTGTTCTCAGGTCTAGTGGTGATGTTTCTCTGCATTTACTGACATGATTGGTTCTGTTATCGCTGTGTCTGACAGGCAGGGCCGTTGTTTGTTAAATAATGATGGATCACGACACTCAGTGGCTGTATCAGCTACTGGCTGAGGTACAGCTGGAGAGATTTTACCTGCGGCTGCGGGACGGACTCAACGTGACTCGCATTGAGCACTTCAACTACGTCAAAGAAGCGGATCTGGAGCAGATCGGCATCAGTAGACCAGGTCTGTGGTGAAATAATGACAGAAATGATCTTGTTACCATTGGAGAGTTTATCATGTGGATTCTCAGCTAACACTTCTAGGCTGAAAGAACGTTTCTCTTACATTTCCGTTATGCAACAAAATCATTAAAGATGTTGTTTTGAATGTTCTAGAAAAGCTTAAATGTTACAGAATAAAACAAACAATATACAAATACAAGACTGGATGTTTTAAGAATGTTTCATTAATAATGCAACAACTTAATAATGTTTTTAATAAATTATATGTAATGTTAAAAAAGTTCTACGATTGATACCTTAAAGAGAACATTTAGAGAATGTTCCCTGTTAGCTGTGTACTGTGTACTGTGATGCATCTTTGATGAACTACGTTCTGATGTATAGATTTAAATTGTTTGTTAAATATGTTTTGGTCAACAGGACAGCGACGATTATGGGACGCTATCAGACGTTACAAAACCATGCGACCTCGGTCCTGGTCGTGGATTAAGGTAGAGGATTTCACATCTTTACAGACTGATTATTAGTTAACTCAGTTAAGTCACTTAATAAGACGCTTTGTATAATCTGATAGGTCTTCAATGGTCGCACCCCAGAGGGAAATGAGCAGTTTAATGGTGCTGGGCCGGGTCAGGGGCCGGACCCCGGGCGCGCTCTCACCTGCCTCATCCAGGACAGTGAACTGCTGTTTGGGGAGAGGCTGGGCTCAGGCTCCTTTGGGGTAGTTAGAAAAGCAGAATGGCACAAACCAACTGGACGAGTGGTGAGTTGGTTATTTCCTTATCTGGTTATTTACTAGCCATCTGTAGTCTTAACTTCCTGTCAGTTAGTCCACGATCTTAAAGCTGCAATCCATTACTTTTGTCTCTCTACTACCAACTCTGTTTAAAATGTTAAATTGCAGTTTACTTTACAATTGCTGGCAAAAACATGTCTTGTTTCTTTCTTTAAAGGTTCCTGTGGCTGTGAAAACGTTGAGAAGCAGCTCAAAGCAGATGAGCACAGTGACGGATTTCCTGCAGGAAGTTACGACCATGCAGTCTCTGGACCACCCCAACATCATACGTTTGTATGGTGTTGTTCTCACTCAGCCTCTTAAAATGGTAATTTAACTCTATAATGATGTGCCCACCATGTATTTCACAACCCTACCAACAATTTTAGGCTGTAAGAATGTTTTCTAATGTTTCCATGAAGGTTCCATGTTCAAACCATCTGTTTTTTAGACTGTACATTATTCAAACATTGAGAAAACATTTAGAGGACATTAGTTTCCTGTAACCTAGGACTATGGTGATGGACTCATTGCTGCCTGCTTTCATATTTGTTTACTAGAACTTTCTAAAACCATAATGAAAGGCCATTGTTTCATAACATTTGTTAGACTTTATAACAACTAGTTTTAAAATCTTTAGATAAACGTAGCTGTTGGTGTGTTGTTGCAGTGCTGCTAATGCAAACACAGATGAAGTAACTTCACATTATTGTTGCTCAGGTGACAGAACTGGCTCCTCTCGGTTCTTTATACGACATGCTGCGTCTGCGACAGAGAGCGTTCCCGCTCTCACGACTCTGGCTCTTCAGCACACAGATTGCGGCTGGCATGGAGTATTTAGAGTCCAAGCGTTTCATCCACAGAGATCTTGCGGCCCGTAACGTGCTGTTGGCCTCTAAAGATCAGGTGAAGATCGGAGACTTTGGGCTGATGAGGGGATTGGAGGACAGAGATCATTATGTCATGACGGCCCACAGACGCATCCCGTTCGCCTGGTGAGAGGCTGGACCCATAACGCCAGTTGAGCTTGTAGGTGTGATTGTGATGTTAACTCCAGCCTCTCTGTTGACAGGTGTGCTCCTGAGAGTTTGCGTGGAGGTTTGTTCTCTCATGCCTCAGATGTCTGGATGTTTGGTGTGACGCTGTGGGAGATGTTCACTTACTGTGAAGAACCCTGGCTAGGGCTCTCGATGAGACAGGTATGTTAGTGCACATGTGGTAAAACTTTGCAGCTATATAGGATGTCCTGCATGGATTAAACACGTAACCAACTGAGCTATGGAAAGATTTCAGTTTGTTCTCCATCTGTTTTGACTGTGGACTAAGTGTTGTGTGTTGTTTGTAGATACTGTACTGCATCGAGCGCGGGGAGCGTTTGGAAAGGCCTTCAGACTGTCCGCAGGAGTTGTACTTTGTGTTACGCAAATGTTGGGCCAGCAATCCTTCAGACCGTCCGACTTTCTCACAGCTCACAACAATGGTAGCAGAGGTCAGTGTTTCTCTGAGGCCAAACATAAATACTATGACGAATGCAACGGTTGGATGAACATTTTATAGTCCTGTGCATTTCAAAGAAGATATACTTACATAAATATACATTTAAATCCCTTTACTAAATTATGCTATCAGGATGTGAAGAGACTTTTAACCAGCCAATACCAAAAATCCTGCCTTTAATGCATTTGAAACACAGTGTTTTGATTCGATTGTGCACAAATAAACTCCAACAATCAGCCTGTACACAGATCATCTGTACACTGTATTATCCATCTTGTTTTGCCCTTTAGCGCAACACTTATGTGACTCTTTTCATTTATTTTTAGGCACAACCTATGGAGGTACGCTCAGTAAAAGATTTATCAGAGCCCAGAAAACTCTCTCTACAGGCGAACGATCTTGTGACAGTAATAGAACACGGGTAAGAGGGGCAACGGGGGTCCTTTAAACTTTTCATTTT
>JBAJNP010006257.1:0-18356 GCA_036877545.1 Yasuhikotakia modesta | reverse complement strand
TCTCTGTCGCCGTGACGCGACGTGCGCCGCCGGTTCGTTCATTTCACGTGTTTGGTTTGACGCGTCCGTCGCGCTGGTTTGCGTTGTGAACTGCTGCCCCCTAGCGGCGGCGCGCGGCCATTACGCGGCAAAAAGCGACAAAACGGAGCCGGCAAGGATAAATATTACATCTCGGTATGTAACGTGTTGCTATGGTGACAGGCTCCCGGTCCTCGTTACGGAGGTGATTCAGCGCGCGCAGGAACGCGAGCGGCGGGCTGTTGCCATAGAGATTGTTGCGCCCTGGCGCGCGCCCACTCGGCGCGCTCGCGACGCACGCGCGCGGCTGTTTTATCAATGAAACAACAGGTTGCGAAACAACCAGAAATGAACGCGCAACGCGAACGCGCAGACGACACGGGCTGAAAAGATGAAATTAAATGGAGATGCAAACGCGTTTGCGTTTAGAAACTTGTGCAAAATAGCATTTAAATCTTTATTTACTCTTTATTTATTCGTCTTCAGAAGTTATTTTCTACAGACTTTAATATATGCCGTGTTTAAAAGCAGCATTTCTAAAGTCTGTGATTCAATTGAATTACCTTTAATTTGATCTTATTTGCTTATATCAATGTGTTCAAATAATATTACTTTAAAAATACTTTATATTCTCCTTCAGTGGTGAAGAACTATCATTAGTATGAGATCTTAAAACTGCACATAAGTTACATCTGTCTTTGGACTTTCTTTATAGATGAACCAGAAAACAATTACACTAGTAAAAGACAACAGCACCATTTGAAAGAATTAATTCATGCTCTCTATGTAGATAAATTAAGTGCTGACATACAGCTGAACACATGGCAGCCATTTTGAAAGCATTGTTATTAACAGCTGTCATTGACAGCCTGTCAGTTTTACAGTAACAGATTGTACATTTAGCACAACATTGTGTGTATTCAACATACTGGAATTGTAATACCATTTTGCAGATAACATACTAGAGCTCCCGACGGTGAACCGTGGGCAAAACCTGACATACGATGACAAAGAGGTAGTTAAAAGCTTGATTTCTTTAATGCAAGAATCATTATTGTACATTAACAATTCAATGGTCTCTGCACAGCTTTTATTTTTTTACAATATGTACCACAAGTCTATGTCAGCACCTACAGGTATTTACACATGTAATGTTGCACTGGAGACAAAGGTGCTGGAAAGTGTCAAAACAGGAAGAACTGAGAAACAAAAAGATGCTCAGGAAGAATTCTGGGTAATTGAAGTAATCATTTAAGAAAAATAAAACGTGTGCGACGGGAGACATGCGGCCGTCACAGCACCTGTAGCTGCTGCTGGAGCAGAATTAAGAGAAGGCAAAAGAAACTCATGAATTACATCGTCATTAATATTACAAATGAAAGTTGTTGCTTTTAAAGCCGCAGTGTGGTAACAGAGAGCTAGGGCAGTGACAGATGCTGGGGTACCACACACACACCTACACAAAACTCACACACACACACACACACACACACACCGGACACGTACTCTCAGACACACACACACGACTGTCTCCTACACACACAATCAAACAAATGTAGCTCGCTATATTGCAAACATGCACACGAAGATGTTTTCTCTTCCTGTGTTCAATCGTGTCAGTTCGGCCTTTAATGCAAATCATATGCACACACTCAAACGCTCAACTCACGACGATATAGTGAATGGTGGTCAACAGAATCCTATGGAAGGGCACTTAGCACCACCTCCCACGACCTCACTGGGCTCTTTAGACCAATCAGAGAATGTGCTGGGCTGTGCGAGCACTGTTATTGGTTGTTTTCTTGGTCTGAATGATGATGCGAGGATGACTGAGGAGTGGCATGTTCTCATTTCGCAGTTGTTTCTCCTTTTCTTAAGGGCTCAGATCATCCTATTGCGTTTGTGAGTGGGCGAGTCTGTTATGACATCATTGCACTGGGCGGAGCTTCGTTTCCGAGTTCCGTTGTCGAGGTGGAGCGCCATCTCCTCGGCAATGAAAGTGTTGAGGTCCACGTCGTGGAGGCCGTTTCGACGACGGCTGGGGGCGGAGCTAGCGCTCAGGTGTGTCGGTGAACCCGGGGCTCCAGAGCGCATGCTAATACTCGCCATTGCTCCGCTCAGACCTTTGAAGCACAAAAAATAACCGTATTAGAAACACCTTTATATAAAGCACTTTATATTTAAATGTTTTACGTTTTGTGTTACTATTTCCCATGTTACTTTTAAAGAATAATTAGCTGTTAAATGTGACCGAGTTGTAAGACTTCTAGTGTATTTTAAGTGACTAAGTGACTTTATTTCCATTTTGTAGAGCAACAAAACGCTACCATGAAGAGCGATGGCCTCCCTGAAGGGCTGCAGGTCCGTTTCTACAGATGAACTCGTCTCTGAGGATGCGGGCCGACTTGGCGACACCATCGCAAGTCTGGGTGGAGCTCTGGAGCTCCTTGGGGGCGGAGCTTTACCACAGAGGAAGCTGATGAGATCCTCCCGTCGGATGGTCCGCCTCCTCTTCTTCACCCACGCCAGGACGTCTTTGTTCCGTCGCTGGTGGCCGATCTGAATCCCCAGCTCGTAACTCCTCTGGTGGGCATCGACGCTCTCTGAACGACAGAAGAACTGCATCAGAAACATCTACAGCTCCACAAGTTCTTCACCAGATGATGTGAGTCTCAAAATTAAATACCAGCGTTTCATAATATAAAGTATTTTAGAAGTTAAATTGTTTATGACGAAGAAGCTTATAATAATGCAATTATGCAAATGGTACGTCAACAACCTCTAATGCAATTACATAATGTCTCAATTTATTTCACATTTGTCAGCAGTAACACCATTAGAAACAGACGACAGGCAACAAATAAACTGCCTCAACCAAAAGTGACAGGCATTAAAATTCATTTCAGGTTGTTCCCTGAAAATAAAACAAGCTGTGCAGCGAGACGGTAGCAAATCTGTATAAAACCTAAATGCACAAAACCATTCAACATTTCCAAATACAATATATCTTAACTGTGACTTTTAACTGAAGGCATAAGTCACACAAGTATGAATGGAAGGCAATGAGGTCTAGCATTCGTTTGATTCATGATTCGTTTACCGCACAGACAATTACTTCCAACCTGCTACTAAACAGTCAATCTAACTGAATATAATCTGAATAATGCATGAGAGTTCGCAAGGGCATGTCACAGCTCGCTGTTTAACTGATTAAGAGATGAATCAACTAGTTACTACATTGAGACAGAATGAAAAACACCACAGCTGGATGGAAAAAACACATTTACCACATCCTAATGAACATGATGCTTGTCTGTAAAAAATTAATGACAGCAGCAAAAAAAAGTTAACATGTAAGCATTCCTTTATGTCCAATAAACTCCAAACACCTCCTTATTCCTGACAGCACCTCCTCAAATCAGACATCCTGCCCTCCGTTACTGCAAACAAACAGATCATTTCTGAACCATGACTCATGTTTTGCTCGCAGGTGCCCCAAGTTCTTTAGAACCTGAATTACCCAGAAACGTCAGAACCACTTTCAATATTGCAGTGCAGACAGAATCTGTCTGGAAATAGAAGAAATTGATTGATTTTTGTAAGTCTACTGTCAGACGTTTCAAGAGCTCGATTTATGGAGCTGTGAATACAGTCGTGTGGTTATTCAGCAGATATCAGCTACAACAATCGCTGCCTAACAACAACCGGATGAAGAGCAAGAACGACCAATCAGTAATAGTTTTCCACAGGCACTTTCGATCAGAGATGCGATTCTGACATAATCGAGAGACGCAGTCTCCTGCATGCTGTGCTTGCAGTCGATGTAGTCACACTCTCTTAATCTGTCTAATATGACACAGAAACCACAGTTTTATTTCTGAGGCGATGTGGAATTAACTAAAGAAAGTTGTGGCGATGCCTCGCTCCTTGTTTAAACCATCTGATTGTATAATACGATGAGATACATTTACAAACTCACACCACACACGTAAATCTCCACTTCTACAGGGTTTTACAATACAGCGCTGTAAAATAAAAACAACAGGCAAACTCAAGCGGTGTGAGTTTAAGCAGAGACTCTCCTAAAATGTAAATTAGTCAGACTTACCCTTGTATAGATTGGTGACGGCAGTGGCGGCGTTTTGAAAGGGAACCCACAAGGAGAGTCCCTGCTGTTGACACACTCGATCTGTGGACAGAAAACACACATGATGTTTACACTGCGAGCGGACACCCTTCATTTCAGTGTAACATATATTTACCTGCTATTTTTAAACGAAACACAGAAAACACGTCTCATTTCTGCTTTTCATATTTGGTATGACAGCCAGTCTCAAAACACAGAGAGCTGTCTACCCAGAATGCATTTATGGGCATCATGAGCTTGTAAGGAACATGTCAAAAGCGCCAGATGGCCAGAAATGCTGTCTAGGAAGACAGCTCACTACGTTTTGAGACACAGCCATAAATTACACTACATCTGATATGTAGCTAGAAGACTCTACGCCATTTTGTTGGGTGGCTTTAGTTTATCTGATTTACCGCATAACCACATCCACAAAAGCATCGTAACGCTACGTTTCTACACAGTTAAGGGTTCATCTCACTCATATACATACACACACAGATCCGCCGAAGCAATTCGACATTTTAACTTACTAATCCTGCCTTCGCCATTTTGTTTCGCATATTGTTATTGTCTTGAAAACGACACGTTTGCTCTGTGCACCAGCCCCACGGCATCTCAAAGTCTCGTTTGCGACACACGTTGCACAAGAGTTTCTAACACACGAGCTCTGGGTCACTAATGGTGTTTTTTCACAGGCGAACTCCTCCCTGCACGTCGCCATTTTGTTTCCCCAGCTGTAAAGCAGCTTCGCCTGTTTATTAAAATGTCAACCAACCCGTTTACATGCACCGTATTCGGTGCGATTAATGACGGTAAACGCGTAACGTGCCGTTTAATCGCCGTGATTTCTTAAGACACGGACCGGTCACCCGGTACAGACGCTTAGCATCGATGCTAACCCTGTAAACGCCACCGACCTTCAAAACAACTAAATTACACAAAAACACAACCACGATCAGCCCTAAACGTGTGGTCTGTTCGCCTAACCCCCCCACACGGTTCCGTTCACGTCCACGGGACTTGGACCCGTCGCTGCCCGTTGAGCTGCTGAGTTCGTGCCCTTTGTTCGCCAGAGTCACAGTTAGCAGGTTAGCGGCTCTCCTTTGTGAGCCTCCCCACCTTTATACAGCTGCGCGACGGCCGTGGCCGAGTTCTGGAAGAGGTGCCAGAGCTTCTGTCGGTTCTGCTCGGTTTCCTCCTCGCTCGGTTCGTCCTGCTCGGCCTCGGCGAGGCACTGCCGCTCCCATTTGGAGAACCAGTGCTCGGGTCCGTGTTCCTGGATCTCCGCTTCCCCCTCCTCCTTCTTCTCCTCCATGGCCTCCAAAAAGCGCTCGGGCCGCTGCTGTGATCCGCTGGCGTGCGTGTGGAGCGATTAATCCCGGCGCTGGTTGCCGTTCGGCGGCGGCCTCATCGACAGCTGCCCGTTTCAGACCCGCGACCCGCGACGCCGCTCCGTCGATGAAAACAACTTAACGCTGCCTGCCCCAAACCCCGCCCCCCGGAGGCGTTCCCCACACCCATTGGATGAGGCCGTGTATGGGCGTGGCCGGGCGCCACCCGCTCGACTGCTTATTGGATGAGTCGCTGTCAGTCATCTGTCACGGCGTGACAATGAATGCAGACCCCGCCCCGGTTTGTGTGTCACGCCGCATATTTGAGCCTCAAGTGCACTTAATAGCAAACATCACGAGCCGCTATCCGTGTAATAAACGCGTTTATAAAGAGTTTCCCGTGACTTCTGAACGTTTTAATAAAGCAGGACACCGGTGTTTATACAGCCGGGTGGTGTTACGGTCGCTGGCCGGTAGAGGGACGAGTGTTAGACGTATTTAAAACACTTTAAAGCACATACAGAGACTCATTTATGAGTTATTATTATTAATAATAATAAAGGATAACACACGAGATGTGTGAACAACGTCTTTATTATTGAACTAATACCATAGAAGACACTTCATGTTTGTTATAATGCGATTGCATGTTTAAACTAAACCAATTTAATAGAAATGTAATATTGCTTGATAACAATGTTAAATAAATCACAAGTTTTTCTCTTGTCTCAGGTTTTGGGCCTGACTGTACATTGGGTTTAATGTCCGCTAGATGGCGCAGGTGTGGGTTTGAGCTTCACCTCAATAGTTAGTTGAGTTTAAATAATCAAAGTGGATTTAAAGTTACTGTTGTTTGTTTTTATGTAAATGTTTTCTTCCTCCAACCTACCTGCATCTGGGTCCCACTTTTTAAATGCATCAGTCATATTAAGATGCAAATTATATTTTTGCTCTTCATTTTCAATAAAGTGTTTTATACCATCTGAATTATTATGTGAATACTTGTGTTGAAACACAGCAAGACCAGAGAGTTATAGAGATACAGAGCGCAGAAATAAACATGATTTAACGTGAAGTAGAATCAGCTGTGATTGGAAACAAAATCAAATCAAAGCTTTCATGTACTTGGTTTAATTTTCATCATTTGTTGTTTGTCTGTCTGTCTCCATCATATCTGTATGGAGAATCTTACTGTGAGACAATCTCTTCCTCTCTGTTGCCAAGGAAACAGTACTCTGCTGCTGATAAGGAACAGGAAGTGGAGAGCATCATTCGAGGGCTCTGCTGGAGGACTGCACACACACCAGCGTTACCCAGTAACACCAGTGAGTCTCTCGTGGGTTTAATATTATTTCCTCCATGTGTTCTGTTGGACAGTCCTGTTATTTTCCTTTATCTGCTGTTTCTTCACTCTCACTTTATTTCTTATCCCCACTCCAACACACAACACACATCAATGATTAAAGACAACGTGCTAGATCAATGTCAATATAAAGTGGCCCTTAGTAATCTATTGACAATGTATTAAAACATTCTATATTACTTCAGTGTTTTTACATGTTCCCTCTGTAGTAAACTGAGGTTGTGTACCACTTGTTTGTTAAACTAAAGTAGTTCTATAGATACACATGCCACACAAAGACACTGTCTGCTGAACATATCATGCATTGTAAAATTATATCAGAGTCCTGCAAATCCAAAATCTGTTAAAATACAAAATCATTTATCTTCACTCCCCCAGTTTCTTTTGTCTCATATGTAATTCTCACATCATCTGTTTTTCTTTAATATTTTTGGTGAAATGTGTTTTTTCCACATTCAGCATCTGTTATAGGTTATTTCCTCCTGTGTGTGTGTGTGTGGTTTGTTAAACTAGTACCCAAAAATCAGCAAAACTGAGCAAAACCTTTTTTTGTGAATGTCCTCATTTGTTCTAAAAATATAACAACAATACAAAATTATATTAATGTAGTTTTTAAAATTAAATGGATTCTCTCCATTTAGATAAGTAAACGCGTGTGTGTGGGTGTGTGTATATGTGTGTGTGTGTGTGTGTGTGTGTGTGTGTGTGTGTGTGTGTGTGTGTGTGTGCACGCACTGCAGTCATCTTGAGTTACAGCCAGAAGCAACTGTCTGTTTGCCAAAAACACAGAAACTCCCTGAGGTTGAGATGGACGGAGTTCAGATGAAACACTGAAAAACTCCAAACAGAGAAATGTTGAGTGAATTACAGCAGAAAGAGGGAGAGATAAAAGAAAGGAAGTTTTATAGGATGTGACAGTAATGCCACTTCACATGAATACAGTGAAATAGGGCATGAAGGTTTAACACATGGTAAGTGAAAATTTTGATTGAAATATTTAGAGGGTTCACAAAATGGTAAATAGTTTAATACAATGCCTTCCAACACACACAAAACATTTAACAATTCACAGCATTTTTATTTTGAGGAATCTGATTTATATGTTCCCTATAGCAACTAACTGATTAAAACGTTACTGTATGTGAGATCAACTTTTTCCTAGAATTAGCAGACAAGCCCAATCTTTGTTTTCCAACTTTTTATTCACTCATTTACGCTTGATATCCAGTTGCAAATGGCACATAGAGTTACATGAGAGAATCAGTTACATGTTCAAAAAACTGCATTTTCAGCAGAGTTTAGGGAATCAAACCCCACTGAGAAAGGCACAACCATTTTTTCCTTCAACACATTCACATGAAAAGGTTTCAGCTGGAAAAGTGCAAATCAACATTTCAAAGCTACAGAGAGCTACATGAAAGCTAGAGTTACATGAAAGCACTGTCTGTACTGTAAGAGATGCAATGTTACCTTTACCAGACCGGAAATGAGCACGTCCACGTATGACAATTTGATAAACAAATCATGTACAGTACACAATTTGCTGTGTGTGTGTGTGTGTGTGTGTAACAGAGTTTTGTTCTGGTGAGTCTCTGATACGAATTATTAATTTTTCTTCATCTTCTGAGCTGCTATTTAAAACATGACCTCATTACAGAAGCACAGTTCACTCTAAAAATGTTTTTGGATCATCACAGAAGCAAATTCTGTGTCCAAATGCTCAGCTTGTGCAGGAAACGCCAGTGTTTCCATTTTGCATAAGCAAATTATTGATTATTATGTAACAGTACTTTTAGATTTGTAGTAACACTTATTAAATGAGCAAAATGATATCATCAAAACATCTGAGATGAGTCTGTGTTAAGCTGTTGTCACTATTGTTGCATCATGTTGTTACAGTATAACCATTAAAATATCCAGTCAGAAGTCCAATCTATCAGCATAAATTATCAACAATAATCCAGTTTTTAAAAAGCATTTTCCAGTATGTCGTACAGTAAATTCCTAATTTCATTTTGTGCTTCTCTTACGTTTTTGTGTATGTTTGTACATCATGATGTAAAACATCTACGCGATTCTCCACACCGTTAGATTATTCAGAAATGTTGTGTTGTGTGATATATACGTGTGTAGCGTGTTTTTTCTTGTGCTTATGCTGTAGAGAATGTGTAATACTTATGTTTAAAGAACAGGTTACATTTAAAGAACACACACGGTTTGTTTGGTGTGTGAGGTTTTAGGAAGGCAGGTGCCAACGTTACTCAATATTCCCACAACGTTGCGTTAGCGATGTTCTGGCCGCTAGCTTTCAGCACCCCGGCGTGATCGCCCTTCAGATACCTGCCATCCTCTGTTTTAATGGCCACTTTATTATAATCACAGAACTCAAAGTGGAAGAAGACAGGTGTGTTGCTGCTGCTGACCACAGAACCGTCTGCCTCTACTGTCCAGTACTTCCCCATCGAGTCTGAGGGGAGAGTTAAAGAGAAACAGCGAGAAAGATGTGAGTATATTTCAAAACTCAGCAACCATTTATTTATTATAAAACAGCTGGAGTGTTTTTCTCACTCACCTCTGAGGCTGTAGGCATTGTTGCTGGACTCTAACTGGAAGACGTCATAAGATGAACGGTTAGAATCAAGAGTGCCGGTCCCTTGTTTGCGGCAGCCTATAAACCCGTGTTCGCCGCGCAGCACGATTAGCGGTCTGTTAATGAGCTTCAAGACAAACAACTCCTGCTCTCCTGTGAAACATGAGAAACCAGACCTGCTTACATCGCTACCATCAAATGAAAAACGTCTGTCCAGACCCTGACAAGAGGTGTGTCAATTCTAATAAGAATCAGAATTGTAATTTGAACCATTAGCTCAACCAATAGCATGAGTCTGGGGCGGGATTATCCGTTGGGTTTAATTAACCACAGACACATTATCTGTAAAACCACCTGCAGTGTCCACAGACGCGGCCAGCTGTCCGTTTTTCTTGGCTGCCAAGTATTTGCCATTACTGGCCTTCAGTGTGACCTTTGACCCCTTCCACTCAAGGTCAAAGAAACAGCTCGGTGACCTGCAATGAAGGAGATGAACTGAGACGGAATAGGTTCTGAACAGATGCACGTATTCATCAATTATAACATTTTGCCTAAATTAAATAAGATATTAAACCCTTCTATTGATTTCTTTTTTAAACACTTTGTTCCTTCTTAACCCAGTAAAAAAGTCACAAATGACTTCTGCAGTATGTTGCCTGTTCCATTTTCATGCCCTTGACTTACTTATGTCCTCTGCTTCCAGTTAAAGGGATAGTTCACTCAAAAATACTCATCACGTCTTTCCAAGCTAGTTTTCTTGCTTTTAAAACAGTAGTCAGACTAATTAAGCCAAACTAACAGAGAACATACTTAGAACATTCTCTAATAGTATATATATATATTGTAAAAGATATAATGTTTAAAAGGTTCTACGAACTACACTACAAAAAGGTGTTGCTAACTTTGAGAGAACATTAGACAACGCTCTGAAAACGTTAGAATGTTTGTTGTAAGTGTCTCATCTCTTCTTACTTGATAGAGGCGGTACATTGGACAGCTCCACCGGAAGTGATGCTCCAGTATTTCCCATTGCAGGATCGGAAGGCGCTGCGCTTTGTCTCATTGTCCACCTCCATCTGAAAGACCTCCTGGTCTGATTCCTCGTCCTGATTGGCTGACAGGTCAACTCCTGCAGCAACATACAGTCTGTAAACTTAACTAATGTTGTTCCCCTCAAAGTAAAACAGCCCAATATAAGAAACAGACTGAGAAAAGAAAGAAATACAAAATGCATGAAACAGCAACAGGAAGGGTTAATAATAATAATACTATATAATGTTAAAATGTCTTATGCATTAAGATGCACAAAAATCACAGTCAAAGCTCTTGTTGGTTGTGTTTAAAAGCATGCGTGTGTGTTTCTTATTACTAGACACATTTTAATGCATATTAATAGAATGTATTACAAATGCATTAATGTCCTTCTGATAATTACATTTGATGTATAATAATCATATGGTTACTCGTCAGCTGAGATGCGTTCGTACCCTGACGCATGGAGACGTTTCTGTCGTTGCTGGCCGTCACCACCAGCTGCCCGTGGCTCTGCTCGAGGACAAACAGCTCGTCTTTACCGACGCGCGCGCTCTTGCCAGACTTCATTGTCCCGGTGGGACCCGTGGGCGCGATGTATTTTCCCGTGGCATCGCGGAAAGCCACCTTCCCCGCCCGAAACTCCAGCGTGAACCCGGTGCCGGTGTCCGGTTTGGCGACGAGGGCACCGCTGGACGCGAGGAAGCGGTTGTCAGCGGTCTGCAGGTGGTACCGGTGATCCAGGTACACGAGCGTGAGGAGCGAGTCCACGCCCCACGGCACGTCCCGCTCCACGGCGAGCTCGTTGCGCTCCGCGGACAGGTGCGCGTACCGCTTGCGCGCGACGCTGTAGACGTTGACCTGCGGGTGGACGGCCAGGTGCACCTTCCATTTCTCCGCAGGGGAGACGCTCTGCGCAAAACACGCGATCCGGTCCTCAGTCCCGCCCAGGTACCGCGCATGGGGCTCGGATTGCAGAGACCACCGGCCGTCGTCGTGGGCGATGACTAGGAACCGACAATCCGGGCCGGGATGCTCGCTGTCCGCCGTCACGTTGCCATCCTTGTCGGTGGCGAGGTACCGACCCAAGTGACTTTTGATGAACACGGCATTGGAGTCCGCGTGATCCCCGGACTGTTCCAGGGTCCACACCTGCTTTTTCTTCATGGAGGTCGCGGAGGCATTGATCTTAAAGCCGAACGTCTCAGCTGTAAGATATTTGTTATCGGCATTTATGAGGCCGAACCGAATCACCAAGGTGTCGCCTAATCCGTCAGAAGACATGATCCTGGTTCTTTGGGCGTTACGGTTCGGTGAAAATCAGTAACCGGCGGTTCGGAGTGGGTGCGATACACGATGGCGCGCGAGAGACTGAGAGAGAGAGACAGAGACTGAGAGACTGAGAGAGAGAGACTCGGTTCCGATCGTGTATCAGTGACACAAGCGGCTGTATGTGTGCAAACTTTTTTGTATCTTGTTCTTTTATTTTCTTGCTCTGAAAAATCGTTGCTATGTTTACATCTGTCCGACCCACTTCATTTACCCCAGTGAAATAAACTGGTACCGGTATAACTGGTACCGGTATCCTCACGTCAGCATCCTCACTGTTGCTATGGAAGAAAAACTCACCCAAGGCGTCTTGTATCTTTATATAATCCACACATGCGATTTAACTCGTTATATATAACAGATCTGATGTGCAGCCCTACGTGACCTGAATGAGTTTCCTTGTGAGCCAACAGAGAACGTTTTCACAACGTTTTGTTAACATTATATAGTATATATCAAACCATTTATCCACTGTTCTTAAGTGGCTGTGCAACATTTACATTGTTAAAATGTTTACAGATGTTTTGAATGTCCCTAGACCATTCAAAGTATTTTTAAAACGTTTTAACATACTTTTGGGTACATAATGGAAACGTTAGGGAAACGTTCTGCTTACACTACTGAAGTACTTAACACACTTTCATAAGCTTTCTGTTCAAATAGGTATAAATGATTTTACTTGTGTTTTGAAATATGTGCAGTATTTGATGACCTGTATCTGTCTAAAAACAGACTGTGTTCTTAGACGTGTAACATTTATAACATTGAGAAAAATAATGATTGTAGAAACATCCAAACATGTCAGAGCTCAGCTGAAGCAGGAAGCTTAAAGGTTGTTTCCTTTCCTCTTTTAAAGGACAGGATATGGAGTTCTGTGCTCTGAGTGTTATATGAATGCTCACAAACATCACAGGACATTACAGAGGTGCAGTTAATACTGTGTGCTGATGTTTCTTTGTTACATCGTGTTTTTGCAACCAAAGAAAACAATAAATTGTCATTGATCAAAGTTTGTATATACTGTACTATACTGTACTGTACTGTACTATACTGTACTATACTATACTACACTATACTGTACTAAAATACACTACACTATACTATACTAAATATACTGTTATATGGGCCCTCCTTTCTCTTGTAGAATAAAGCATGACAGTGGTTCTAAGTGAACTGTGTGGAACAAACACTAGTTGGATTAAGACATCAGATGTTACCATATTTGCACTGATAAGTAATGTGCCCTACAGGCTTCCATAAGTTGTTATCGTCTCTTATACATGAATAATGTGAATTAAACAAGCTTCATTTAGCGTTTTAATGATCAAAACGCTTACGCAGCCGGAAGCTCTTTGCTTTACATTTGCTCCCAGATTCTGTCAGTCGAAAATATGCTTTGGCTGAACTATAAGCCTTTAACCATCGTCTAATGAAACATAAGTGATGTACAGCGTAAATCTGTCGAATTAATGATGCAAACATTTACTGAAATGCTGCAGGCCAGATTTATTATTTTTCTTCAATTGCTGCATGTTTTAATAATTTGCTGCAAATTACAGAAAAATGTGACGTGTTTCTGATGTTGTGAAATATGAGTTATTATACACAGACAGCTTTGAGCACTGCTTTATTAACATCAGTACCAAAGTAATGCATTTGACCCAATTACACAGAAGCATGTTGTGTCTCTCTTTGTCCAGAAACTCAAGGTCACAAATATGGCTGGACTGTTTCATCCTGGGGGATTTGTGCCCATCACGAGATGCTGAGGCATCTTTGAGAAGATAAGAATCCATCTGTGTGCCATGAAGGTAACAAAAGCTCACATAAATCTGGAACGATGTCTGCTCCACAGCGCCCTCTGCTGGCGATCTGCTGAAACACACGTGATATCCTCCAGAGACCTAAACCACATTTAATTAAAAATGAAAACAGACAAATGAAATAATTCCTTTATCTTTCACAAACCAGATTATCAAATAAAGCAAATACGTCTTACCAAGCATTTAGCAAGATTACGGTAAACACAAATATACAAAATTGTTTTGATTTTAACATTTCTATAACATATAACATTTCTGGAACATTTCTGTGAACTTCTAAAACGAATCAATTAACTTAAGACTGTGTTCATCTGTGCTGAGGTGCATATTTTAAATCTTTGTGACTTGTGCGTGTTACGACACATCCACATTCCTTAGATGATAGAGTAAGACGCTTTTCCTTATTTAGTGTTTAAAGTCAGAGTTCTCACCTGATATATAAGCGAGCATTGTGTTGCCTTTTGGGGCTTAATGAAAGTTCCCTTATTTTAGTTACACTGTCCAGTCTGGCTCTATTAAAGAATGTAAACGTTTGAACCTTTTCGACACAACTCTGAATTGCTCTGTCAGAGCTTGACTGACCCAGCTAACAATTATAGGTTGTAAGAATGTTTCCCTGATGTTTCCATTAAGTAACAAAATGTTATAAATGTTGTTTTGAATGTTCTAGGAACATTCAAATCATCCACTGCACATTCAAATGTTATTGCCTGTGTATAGGAATGTTATTTAATTCTGTAATGTTTCACTACCAGAAAGCTACCAGAATACAGCTTCTGATGAGTATGATATATAATGTTAAATACAGTTCACTAACATGCTTTTTAAATAACTTTAAGAGAACTTTAAGAGAACGTTAGCTAATGTTCTGAGAATATTCCCTGTTATCTGGGGACTTATTAATGTTCACAGCAAATTATTTTGGAAAGGTTACTGGTGTAAAACACTACATTACATTGCATTATATTTCATACTAAGTCAGTTGTACTGGTTTTAGTCTAGGTAACCTCTAACAGTTTTGGTTATGTTTCCATATTAGGAGTTTACCTGTTGCACCCTATCAGGTCCTATCAGGTCCTACCAGTGCTGGTTTTACCTGTCATTGTTTCCATATAGGGACATCAGTGTCTGATGGGTGGAGACAGTGAATAGGCCAAGTAATAAGTGGGTTTGCATATACTTACATAGTGTGTTTTGTCCCAAGGTGTTGTGTACAATACAGGACGTAATGTTGGTTTTAACAAAGCTAAAGATAAACATGCAGAATAAAATGCAATGAGAGAGAGAGAGAGAGAGAGAGAGAGAGAGAGAGAGAGAGAGAATCTCACTCACTCACTTTCTAACTTCCGCTTTAAGGGTCACGTGACACAATCTTGCGTTCCAAAGCACAAAACCACGTGACTCACCCAAAGATGACCTTATAAGGAGATTGTCTGAAGGGCTCTTAAAGGGTCATCCCCTCTGAACCAAGTGTTTCTGTAAAGACACAACAACACAATCATTCTCAGATTTCATTAAAATTGCACCGTGTGGCAGTCGTGTTGTTATTTTATTCTACATGAGGCTATAGGAAGAGTTCAGTGATTGTTTCTTTGTCCAAACTTCTGAAACTAATCAATTAGAATTAATTAATGCCAACACACAACTTTACTCAAGTTTACCACCCAGATCATATCTTAAACATGTCAACACGGTGGCCTGGATAAGTCTTAACTTCCTTTATATTTCCATTCTGTCGCAGTGTGACTTCCTCTCAGATTTGTCACGTTTGCTTTTCCTCTTCCTCTTTTGGTTTGAAACATCCTTATAAGGTCTTCAGTAACCTCCTGATGAAAGAAACCAGATAAAAACAATAAAACGCAACTATAAACACAACTGTGATCTTATTCAAATTAACAATGGACCTCAGCACCCTAACTCCTCCCCCAAACATCAGCTGATACTCTCACACTCACTCAAACACACCCAGGAAATGTATGTTAGGTGTGTGTCGCAGAGAACATCAAATATTTGATAAGTTATGTCGCAATGACTTGTAGCAATGACTCATTAACCTCATATATCCCATTTACTCACTCTCATGTCATCAAAACCTGTGTGACTTTTTTTATATTTTGAGAAATGAGGTGAGTAAACTTTGGAAGAATTTTTAGGCGAACTCTTCCTTTAATGACTCAAAGATGTTCAGGTATGAAAGGTGTTCATATCCTGATAGTCACCTGTTCAATGCTAACGTGTCCCTGACAACAGTTGTCAGCACTAGATAAATCTCACACATCAGATGAAATGTGTGTTGACTAAACCTCTGTGGTTCCATAAACATCACGTCAATAAAATGATGTTTCACAATTTCAGGATTATGGCTGATTAAATGTGTTCATTTAGAGATCTGGCACCAGTTTGACTATTGTTTGAGACAATATGACCAGCCCCTGAAGAGCTACACAGTTTGGCTGTATTTTTAGTTTAAAAGGCGTATTTATAACATAAGACCAGAAAATGCAGAGGTTGTAGGGACGTTCCCTAAGACAATGGACCATAGTTTTCAGACTAAAATCCTCATAAACAAATATGTCGCTGTTCTTTCAACCAAGTTAACATGTGGTACAAATAAATGTGGTACAAATAACATTTTGATAGCGTGTAAGGCCACTACAACGTAATGTTATAATACTCTACAACAGAGTCGCAGTGCGCAAATGTAGCTGAACAGAGGATGCGTGAAACGTCATCGGTTATGACGTATTACACAAAAGCCGGGTTCACGGGAAGTGATCCAGGCAAACCCAGCGCAACAAGCGTCGCCCGGTTCTTTAGCGTCCATAACCTCTAACTCACTTCTTATTAATGATTGTGATGCTAATGATAATAATCGATCCGACACGTGTACGGACGGCGATGCATAACGACCCGCACATTAATCGCGCATCTTTAACTCATGCGGTCCGGGTACCGCAGCAGACGTTTCATCACAAGCTTGTGCACGAAACCCCCCGTGATTATATGTCACGATTCACATCATAAACATGGTTCACAAATGGGTGATTTTTAATAATAGCGAACAATTGAGGGCATCGGACCAGAACACGGTGAGCGATGTCGTGAACCACGCCCACCCTGTTCAGCTGGTGTAACCCGATTAAATGAACTCTGGGCATGGCCGAACAACAGCACATTTTCTGTATATAACCCCAATCCACGAGTCTGTAACGTTGCATGTTAAAAAACTAACTAACTAGTCGCATAGACTAGAGATAAGTTCAGTATCGTCTTATTATATCAGAAGCATCACTTTTCCTTAGTGGTTATATTTATGTTTCACATAGACAAGCGGAATACATGAATGTTCATAGTGCGGTAAATACTATACAATACAGTATAAAATGGCAACATCTTCCTGACGTTTAAACGTCCTGACATTGACGTAACCTGGATGTTTTTAACTAAAGTATTAATCACTGACATGCAGTTATATTAGTATTAATCACTGACATACAGTTATATTAGTATTAATCACTGACATACAGTTATATTAGTATTAATCACTGACACGCATACAGTTATATTAGTATTAATCACTGACATACATACAGTTATATTAGTATTAATCACTGACGTACATGCAGTTATATTAGTATTAATCACTGACATACATACAGTTATATTAGTATTAATCACTGACATACAGTTATATTAGTATTAATCACTGACACAGCTATATTAGTACTAATCACTGACATACAGTTATATTATTATTAATCACTGACATACATACAGTTATATTATTATTAATCACTGACATGCAGTTATATTAGTACTAATCACTGACATGCAGTTATATTAGTATTAATCACTGACATACATGCAGTTATATTAGTATTAATCACTGACATACATACAGTTATATTATTATTAATCACTGACATACATACAGTTATATTAGTATTAATCACTGATATACATACAGTTATATTATATTATATTAAATTATATTATGACCTAAAACACACATATTGCAATGCAGCATTTTGCATTGAGACGCTATCGCTTAACCCAGACCTAAAGCTTAATCTCAGACCCGAATGTAAGGATATATATAAACACTATGGGATGTAAAACTAACTAAACTAAGTCTTTAAGACTAAGACTAAGACTAAACTAGTTTTATTACGTACATTAAACTCAAACTTAAATTTCAAGCATAAGCTGCAAACTCGCCAAGTGGACGACGGCCGGCCAATCGGATCGCTCGATGCCGAAAGTTTGCCTTATATGGAAGGAGCCGGCCGTCGCAGCGGTTATAAAAGCGAGACCCGCCTCGCGCTCGGTATTGTAGTTTTCTGTGCGCGCAGAGACGAGCTTCAGTCCCGCATTCACAATAACCTACTAATACACAGGTGAGAATAACTCCATCTGTTATATCAGCCTGTATTATTACTCTTTATGCGCATTTATATCTGCTTATTTTACTCAAACCCACCTCACGCAGACTGCCTGGCTTCGAGTCGTTACTGTTAATATGATGCATTGAATAATAATCTTGACTGTTGTCGTCAGATTTTAACTTAATCTACTTAATTTACTTATTACATTTAAATGCATGTGCTTTTTTCCCCTAAATAATTCAAGCGTGAGTCGGTAGTTGTTTTAATGACCGTATATTTATGAAGCTTGTAAAGATTGCACGTTAAAGCATTTTATTTGACGACGTGTTTATTTATGTAGTTTATTGCGTTAAAAC
>JBAJNP010006256.1:0-26117 GCA_036877545.1 Yasuhikotakia modesta | reverse complement strand
TACAGTAACAGTGAATTATTGATACAGTAACAGTAAATTGTTACAGTAACAGTAAATTATTAGTACAGTAACAGTGAATTATTGGTACAGAAAAAGTGTTTTTTAAAATTGTAATATGGAAGTAAAAATGAGTCTCAATCAAAGATCAAACTAATTTTCTGTTGCTAAACTTATTATAAAAAAATTATACATTTCGTTTTTCATTGGAGATGGAAACCTGTGTTTGAGTCAATAAAGGTTTTCTCAGCATGTTTATGTATAGCTGTTTTTTGTTACGGTGTAACACTCTGTCTGGGAGAAGCAGACTAACTTTGGCAGTTTCTTTGCTGTTGGCAGTCAGCAGTTTTGACAAAGGGGAATTTCCTCAAACGGAGCAGTGCGGTGATTTAAAGAAACATGAGCCGGACTGGATCCTCGCAGGGAAGCGATCCGTCAGTGTTAACGCATGGGAAACGCCGGGGGTGCAGATAAATGCACAGGAATGCGCCACTTTTATTCCACTCACCTGTGAGAACTTGTGTTTTTACTGAACGGTGGCATTTTTCTCTCCTTGAGAGTGTGGAGGCAAAAATCAATTGCTGTGTTTTACAGACTTATCAGAAGCACAGCAGATATAAACCCTTCTGAGGTTTAGAAACGGATGATCTTTGCAATACTTGGTGATTAAGAACGGTTCTCATCTTTAGCTGTTATTGTTTTGTAAGCACTAACTTCATGCCAGTTAACAACAACGATACGTTTGGATCATCTTTCCAAAATGATGAGTGTGACACACTGAGCGTTTCTGGTGACACTGATACCTTTTAAAAGAAAATATCACTTTTTAAAACCTCTTGTGTTGATTATTTGGCTACTTGGCAACAATAAAAATACTGACTTTTTGATATCCCCCGTGTTTCTTTTAGACAGCAAAAAGATTAAATAAGGAGGAAATAGATACTGTTGCTAAGTCTCCTGGGAAACAGATTTTAGCAATCGCACATGTGGAGGTTCTAGAGTTTCAGATGAGATCTCACTGATGTCACAAACTGCTCACAGACCTGCCAAAAAACAACGTTTTCAGCTCAACAGAGGTTTCAGAAAAACCTCAAAAACGGCTCATGTCCTGCACTGTTCGTACTAATTGTACAGCTGTATACAGTTACTGAACCCTAACAGTGACTAAACAAAGGAAAAATGTTGAGATACTTTACCAGAGATGTTTACACACACTTAAGTGTGTGTCACAACTGTAAACATCACAGAACAATCACATTTATCTTTTGGGTGTGACCTCTGAAATCACAATCTACAAAACAAGACCTTCGCTTTCATTTTACTGTAACATTTATGCAACTCCTCATCTATCCAGTCCCAGCCAGCAGAGAACGTTCTCAGAACAAGGGCTAATGTTACCTCAGCGTTCTCTCAAAAAAGTTACAAATAAATACATTTGTGCAGGAATGTTAGTAGAAACATACATGTCAAAAACGGTTAACATTTTAACTTAATGGAAACTTTACGGACCAACTTAAAATTGTTAGCTGTGTTGTTTGTTTTTTCTTCTTTGAACAGATTTGAGGTTGGTTCCATTCTTATGTTATTAAAGGTTTTGTTTGCCTGCAGGCCGAACGTCTCACTGACTGGAATAACCTGTTGCTTTCATGCTGTGACAGAGAAACTCCTAAGTGGATAAAGTGTGTGTTTTAGATATATACTCTAATGTTGAATGTGTCCGATCGTGTCACATGATCAAACGTGATCTCATGCAGCTCGATGGCAAGGTGTGATGCGTTTCCTGTTCCCAGCACACACACAACCCGATACACTTTTTCAAACTTAACGCTACTCGCCTTCAGGAAGAGTTTGTCATGCCAGAGTCTCGATTTCTGATCTCGGTGGCAAACTGTAAGGCGAGAAGTAAATGATTAATCACGGAAGGCTTTCAGGTAATTTTAAAAGATAACAAAACAGGCCCATGTGAAAGTTCACATAGCTTGCGCTCTGAGGAATGTTATCTTTTCACATTGTTCACGGTTTCCTGAACTTAAGAGCTGTTGGTTGTGTACAAGCCAAGCTTTCAATGGCTGTTTTATAGTCACTACAGAGGTAAACCTCAGACTGACACACAACACAGCTGCTCACTGACTCACACTCATTTCAGCCTTTTCAACATGAATTAGCCTGTCTGTGAATGATCAGACCTGTGCTGACGTCTGTCAGTCATTCTGTCATAACAAAGCCGGTTACTGTTCTCTCTGTGTCTTTCTGAACTAACAGGCCTTTTAACATTATGTGTATCAAAATGTGTATCAAAACATGTTGTGTATCAAAAATGTTATTCTTAAATTATTAGTGTAATGTTTTAAATGTTACAGAATTCAAAAGTTTAAACCATGTTTATGTAACGAAGCAATAATGTTAATATAATGTCTAAAAAACTGGATGTTTTAAACATTCTTATAACATTTAAAATAACATTTTTAACATTTTAGTCACAATGGATATGTTAGGGAAATGTTCTAACAGCTGAAACATTGTTAGCCTGGATCTCTAGCTAACAATTTTATGTTGTAAGAACGTTTCCCTAACAATTCCATTAACTAACAAAAATGTTGTACGAGACCATTTTAATGATAACTATTCTCTCAAGAGAAATTTTCTCTCAACGTTCTGAAAACGTTCCCTGTTAGCTGGTAGACATTCCAGCGCAAAGCTTTCGCAAACAGTTTTGGTGAGTTTCTGACGACGCGTCTGATTTTGTGTCTGTGTTGTAGGTCAGAGTTTGGATCATCCGTCATACTCCACCCACCAATGACCATTTGGCATCTACGGCTTTTCTAGCTTAATCAGGAGAGACAGCCAAGACCTAAAAGCGCTCAACACCCTCCATCCCATAATAATTTCATCCACATAAATCAGACGGCTCTGAAGGATCGTGGCGGACTTTCTCAGCGATCTCTGACCTGTGGAGAATTTCTGTTTGAAATGCCTTGATTTAAGCTGTGATGGGTTAGAACTGAGTTAGGACAGGCGCCCATTAATCCGGCCCTCCCACATGGCAGCACGGCTCTAACATACAGCCTTTTTCAACCCAGAGGGAAATTTGGGAATCTCCCCGTTTTGCTTTCCTCTTACTCAGAAGTGATGTCATAAATAAGTACAATACGGCTTTTAATCCTGACCTATACGCCTCCTGGCTCTTTAATTGCGTGGCTTAGATATGACAAAATATGATTTTAGCCTCCTGCTTAAACTGTTTTACTCCACCCACCCTTTTCTCCTTTCCTCCCCCTGTTTTTCATTTTCAAGCCTTTGACACTAAAAACTTCCAATTTTTTTTGGACAAAGTGGGGCCCCCCCAAATTTAGGAGCCCTTCTTCCAGCCAAATTCCGTATTCCTCAAGTGCAACGGAGCGTTCAATAAAGGCCTCGCAACTCTCTCCAACACCCCCCCATGTTCTCCGCAGCGGATATGATCACGCATTCATCAGCGGCTCCTCCGTCTCTTTACAGCCCCTGCAGCTTAGTTTTAAAATCCCTGAGGATGAAAAACCAACCCGAGGGTCCCATTGTTAGTTCTCACTTTAAAAAATACCTCAGCCTTGGCGCTCACAGCACATAGTCATACAATGATATCAGATTATTTAGCAGAAATTTAAGGCTGATATGAAACAGCCCTCGTGTTCTTGGTCATGTAGAAACGCTTTCAAAACTCATTACCGTGCTGTTAGCCTCTGCAGAACTCAATACCACCATGCAAGAGCTTGTGAGCGGTTGCCAGCTAACAGGAAACATTCTCAGAGCGTTGGCTAACATCCACTGAACGTTCCCTCAAAGGTCTCTAAATGTTCTTGCAATCATGTCAGTGAAACATTATAAAGTTATATATCAAAAAGCTTTTTCTTAAGTAGCTAGTGGGACGTTTTAAAAACATTACAAATGTTTTTTAAATATGTTTTGAAAATGTTTTAAAAATGTTGTTCTTATAACCATACATTAGCATTAATACATGTACAGTATGTTTATATGTTTCTAATGTTTCTAGTACTTTCAAAATGCTTTCAAAACAACTTTGTTATTTTTTGTTACTTAATGGAACGTTAGGAAAACATTCCTACAACCTAAAATTAGTAGCAGGGCAGTGGGGATTTTGTCTGTGCTGTGGGACGTTGTTGGGTCACTCGGGTCGACACACAGTCATGTTTCACGGGCGAACGTAACTCCCTTCATCGCCCCAAACACACACACACACATTAAACAGCAGCGCCCACACACTGGTTCTGCTGGTACATGAATGTGGACGGGTCACTCAGTGCTGATTCTGTCACTCATTGGCTGTTGCTTTTCTTTGGCGTCAGCTAAAACTATCCCAGCCAAATCCAAACTCGCTGGAAAATCCCAAGTTTCCGGCCCGTCCTCTGGTCGCCTGCCGCTCTTTTTTTCCTTCTTTCTTTGTGTTCCTCCTCCCACAGCGTCCCACCGTGCCAGAAACGTTCATATTCGTAACGTTGCGCGATGCATTGTTAAGGTTGCCTACGATTCAGGGCTGGACAGACATGTCAACACCGTGGCCTTCAGAGACCACAGCCCAACACAGCTGCCTGACAGAGATAGAGCGAGGGAGACAAACACAGAATGGCTGCGGAAACAAAGAGAAATGTTTGAGTTAAGAACCAAACTCAGGGTTCACATCACCGTGTCTATTGTTCTGCATGCAGGGACTTTTTGTTGTGATGTTTATAGAATTGCAGTTCAATGTAAACGATCTCTCATATCTCGATTGTTTCTCAAATGGAGACGTCTGATGAATTCTCCAGCTTCTCAACATCTGTGTCTCCTCTAGAGTTTCTGACAAGATCTCAACAACTGTGTTCAGTTCTTTAAAATATCAAATTCTGTAATGAAATGTCAAATATGTCAGTATGAACTCAAGATCCGGCCCACATTTTTAAGTTGTAAGAACGTTCCCAATATGTTTTCATTAAGCAAGAAAACATTACAAGATGTTATTTTGAAAGTTCTAGTTTTAACATTATTCATTGGTTATCAAAACATTATTTAAACATTTAAATCTGTAGTGTTTTAAAATTTTGAACTAACAACACAAGAATAACATTTTTGACATAATCCGTAACATTTAAATAATGTTCTACTAGCGTTACTCCATAAACACTTTGTTAATGTTGAGAGAACTTCTAGAGAACATTTTCATTCCCTGTTGTTATCCATCTTTTTATTTCCCATCAGGAATATTAGGAGAAACATCTGAGGCGAAGTTGATACTTAAGAGAGACAACCGAGACCTTCAGTACATCTCGTGAAAGCAGTACAATTGTAATCTAAACAGCTTTAGTGATGCTAACACCGAAGTGTGCCACATATCTTCCTCAGTTTGTGCTGACTACTGCTTTTTAAAGGAAGACACAGTCAACATCCTCAGAGATCACTCAAGCCCGTTCGGTCACCTCCGTACATCTGCTGTTGATTAGAAAGGCTGATCTAATCTCAGCGTGACATATTTGGCACAAACAAGGCCATGAAAAAAGCACATTTTGTTGCTTACTGTTCCTTGTGGGGCAGGATGGCGGTTAGAGCGTTTTCTGCTCCGCCGTGAACCATTCAAAACTTTAACCATCTGTGAATGGTAAGGCACAATTTACCTCTACGCAGCACCTATAGGTTATAACCATTATACGCCGTTCTGAAATCAGTGGTGCATTTTAAAGAGCGTTATTATGTCTTTAAGCTAAATCATCATGAATGGGGGACAATGTACAATAGCTCTGTTTCCAATTATACGGGTTAGACTCTTGGTGTGCTTTGGAAAATTTGCTAATTGGTTTGGGACGAAGGGTCTGTGGGCATTTGGGCACTTTTGAATGACACAAACAAATACTTTTGTCATGTAGAATGATTACGGCTTCACAAGAGCGTTAAACATACTTGTTCAGCAGGAAACAGGAAAATGCTGAATGTTTTAAGGGACACAAGGAAACTGTCATCTGATCTAGTAACAAAACGTCTCCTTAAGTCAGATGACAAAAAATAGCCACGCATTGAGCTCCATACATCGAACCCCCTAGACTTTTCTAAATGGGGTCAGATTGCAACCACATGTTAGAAATCAAATGCAGTCAGATGTGCAACATCGCAGCAGAACAATGCACGACTCTAAACGCCAACAAACCAGATGGTTGGAACAACAGGGAGATGTTTCACATGCACGGTGGGAGAAAATCGACAGAGAGGCGTTTTGTGGTTCAGGGTGAAACCAAAACGAAAGCGAATATTTACACGACTTGGTTACAGGAAAACGCGACGTTTGCTGGTGCTCCAGTCCTGCCCCGCCTCCATGTTTTTTCATCCGTACAGAGCAGATCTGCGCCCAGCTTTTGTCTCGAGCTGAAGCAACACGCGACGGTCAGCATGTCAAACTCACACAGCATGCAGTATATCGGACTTTTGCTGCTGGCTGCGATACTTCTGCAAACGATAGCGGTGGCTGTCACTTTCATTTACTTCAGCAACGTCCTGTCGACGGTAAGGCGCAGATACCTGCTGCTTTTTCTTGCAAAGTTGTCTGAAGTTTTTGTGGCGCAGGTCGAGGGAGAGAAACGGTGTGAACGCGTGATTTCAGGACGAATGAATGATGTTTGGATGAGATGAAGCCGTTTGCGACGTTCATGCGTTTTGTTTAGTGGACAGATGCCAGCGGGTCTTTATGTGGAGCTTCAAGCGCAAGTAAAGCAACAGCAGGGGGATCAATAAACGCAAATGTGCGCCAGTTGAAACCAATCCATAATAAAGACGCTTTATTTGTGAAAACATCCAGCTGTCGTCATTTATAATATTATATAATGTATATATTATAGAACATATCCAGTTTTATGCATGCAAATGTCACTTCAGTCAGTTATTATCTGAGCACTTTTTTGCATCTCAAGTTTTGCATTTTTTTGCAAAATGCATTTTAAACCACTTTTGCAATTACTCCAATATTCATAATCGTAAATGCATTAATATTGCGTTGTGTTTATAAAACATTTAATTGTAAAACATGTCATTACATTTGACAATCTGACATGTTTGCATTTGGTCTGCAAGATACAACATGCGTTTATACAAGCCTTATGCAGATATAACTCTCTCGTTTATTTACATTTAAACATTTGATGTAGCTACAAACTTCATAGCTGGACTATAACTTTCTCTAAACGGTGCGCTGGTCCTTAAACGCGTCTCTGAAGTATAATACGCAGTTTGAACTTGTAAGTGCATTAAAGTCAGACGTACTGAAATTGTTGTTTGTTATCCACAGATGAAGGAAACTTTCTCTAAGAGCAGCGTGTCGTGCCTAATGCGTGTCAACCTGAGGAACATGAAGGGTCAGGAGTTAAACGCGGCGGAGGGGAAGGACGACCCCTGCTGGCAGGTCACGCAACAGCTCCACTTTCTGATCGAGAAGGTATCCGGCTTCAGGGTGGGGGGCTAGAAGTCATAAACCGACCGGAGACAATGGACCCATTTATGGGCATATCGTTTTCCTTTTTTAATTAATACAGGAATTTCCTTCATTTTTCTAAGCTGGAAATGGATATTGAGGAAACCTAAGATTCATAATCTTCCATAATAATGCATTTCACATGTGCAAAACGTGGGATTTCATGGGTTTCCCGTGAGAAATTACATGCAATTCGTATGAAGCTGTAGAAAAAACACATTTTACATTTATGTTCTGTAAGAGCTCGTTTTTATTTTAATTGCAAAACTTAACATTCAGTCCCAGTTAATATAATTTACTTTTTCTTTCAGTCCATGTCCAGCCGTTACCAGAAAGAAATTTCTTCAGCAGTTAAAGGTATTTCTGAAGTTAAAGTCTCATCATCTGAGTTTACGGTATGTTTATGTTTAAATAAAGGCTGTGAGTAAATTCATCTCTGCGGTTCTGAACAGATGAAGTTTCTCGGGTTCTGCCCTCATTGGTCATTCAAGAACAAGACGATTTTCCTCGACCCAAGATCGCAGCACATGTGACGGGCAGCTACACACCAGAGACAGAAAAGTCTGGAGGAGGTGAGTTCTGTTCCAGGAAACAATTAAATCAACCTTTGCTTTGTTGTTCACTTGCTGGGTTTGGTAGATGTTAACCCAGCTAACAGGAAATGTTGCTAGAACGTTGCTAGAACATTCTCTCATAGTTATTAAAAACACTATTTTAATGTTAAATATATAACAATTGTTATTCTTCTGTAGTTAGTGGAAAGTTTGAAAAGGATACAGAATTTAAAATGTTAACATTTAATAATAACATTTTAGAAGCAAGAATAGTTTTGAATGTTACTAGAATATTCAAAATAACATTTTTCACCCTTTTGTTACGTAATAAAAATGTTATGGGAACATTTTTACAAACTGAAGTTTGTAATTCATGCATGAATGTTTGTTTTGTTCAGACCTGCCACAGTTTTACTGATGTATGTGTCCCTGGAGTTTTAACAGGGTGTTATTTGTTTACCTCCGGGTTATAATCTACCCTCACCTGTGCAGAGGTTTAAAATAAACTGTGCTGAGCTGTCGGCTGATTGGACGGCGTCCAAATCTGATAAAAGCTGCATAACTAAACTGGAATCTGAAGTGAACAAAACAATAGCTGCGTCCTCTGTTTTCATGCCTGCTTCCTTCAAAAGAAGCTCATAAAATCTTTGTCAGCTTTTATGTAGGACAAAGGACACCATTATGATTATCTTTACAGTCCCAAACAGTGTTTCATCATATCTCTGTGGCCATTTGCCTAAAACAAAAGGTTGGTTTGTAAGCTGACCCGAATCTTTGAAACAAGTAGCCTCTGCGTCTCCTTTGCCAAATGCTGAAACAATGCAGCTTTTCTATCAAACCCAAACCATAATCCTTCTTTTTGGCTTAACAATGCAGGTCCGCCGAACCGAAAGGTCTACGGCCAGAAGATCCAGTCGTGGGAGTCCGAAAAAGGCCTGGCGTTCCTCCAGAACGTGGAGCTAAATGATGGAGAGCTGGTGGTACCACAGGCGGGCCTGTATTACATCTACTCCCAAACTTACTTCAGACACACGCTGATAGAGGAAGAGGACAACGACAAGGAGGAAGAGGAGGGCACGTCGGGCGAGTCCGTTCGAGGGAAACCGATGTTGCAGTACGTTTATAAGAAAGTGACCTCGTACCCGGTGCCCATATTGCTTATGAAAAACGCGCGGACGACGTGCTGGTCCCGGGACACGGAATACGGGCTTTACTCCATCTACCAAGCGGGGCTTTTTCAGCTGGGAGGAGGGGATCGGGTCTTCGTGACGGTCAGTAACGTGAGCACCATCGACATGGACGAGAAGTCCAGTTTCTTCGGCGCGTTCCTGGTCAGCTAGGCGCGCCAGTAACGCGCAATGGATAAAACGCGCTCCGATGAGCCACAAGACTCAACCTGCTCGCTATTTTTCACCTGAGCGATCTTTAAAAGCAGCCAAATGCCTTAAAACATTTGGATGAGATGCACCGTCTCCTGCCAAAACAGTTACCCGTGACCGATGGTGTCTCCAAACGGGGCACATTTGTGCTTTTTATGCTCAGCCAGCGCGTTCCGTCGTAAATCTGCGTCTCAGTGAAATGCGGGTTTGGATGCAATGACCTGCCAAACGAGGCTCAACTCGTTCATTTACCTGCAGGGCAGAGAAACCGCGACACTTGCTTCTGGAAGAAAGTTGTTTGGATACTTCTGCGATCTGTCCGGGCAGGAACAGAAACAGGGACTCTAAGCCACCGCAGGATTTTCCTGCTTTTTGGACCCGTGACCTCGTGTAGTATGAACGTGTTTTTACGTGTGTAAATACAGATATAACCCGCATTACTGATGTGGAAAAACACTTGGAGAGACTTTCACAGTTAAACTCGCGCACTTCTTTATCTGTTCTGTGTTTTATAAACGACTGTATTCCCAGCTGACAATGTTAAGTTGTAGCAACGTTTCCCAAAAAAGTTATAGGAACGTTCAAAGCGTCCAGTTTTTTAATGCATTTATATACATATACTCTATAGAAAATGATACTGCAGGAACGTTTTTTGAGAACGTTTAGAGAACGTTCCCCGAGAGCTGGGCTGTGTCAGTATCTGCACTATTATTTCTGACTTGTACACTATATAAATGTGAAACCACTGTGACATTGATGGTAAATCGTGTTGTAAATAATTTCTTTGTATATGCATTTACCAGTGTCAACATATATACTGATGGATGTACATAACATGCTATAGACACACCAGAGACCAAATAAAACGTGATACTGTATAAACTGCACATGCACACACTCTGTTTTCACATTTTTCACACAGAAAGTTTCGTGTGTGATTTATAATCGTCCTACTTAAAACATGAGCATAAACTAAAACGTAGTAAAGACAAATTTAACACTAAAACACATGATCTGCATCTTCTGCCCCCATGTGGTGGATGTTCATAAATACAAGGCCTTGGAAACCACGTGATTTATTACTGCAGCCCATAAATGAGACGATGTAAAACATCTGATTTTAGTTACTATCGTGTGTTTGTTGGCAAACGACCATTTAATAATCAAAACATTCATTTTTAATGTCATCTGATGTTTTAGTTGCTCAATCATTCACCTTTTCCATTATTTATCCATTATTGTGTCTATACAACAGGTGCCACCGTTGTAGGTTACCAGCATACTTTAAGGTAAACAGAATTTCCTCCAGTGCACGATTATAAATGAAACATCCATTAAATGCACTTATAAACTACCTTAAAATGCTGTGACAGTCCACGTGTTTGTTTAGTAAATAAAATGATTGCAACCTTAAAGAGAAACTACAGGGTTTTATCTGATAAATGTCACAGAACAAGTGAATAATGCAGTTCCCACCTTCACGTCAGGTCACTCAGAGAACAGAAGACTGAACATGTTGTTTTTCCTGTCTGCAGTTGGAGATGATAAACGAGTTTTGCACTCACACATGGACGGCACATGTTTTGCTCTGATTGTAATACACTCATGTAATTGTTTGCAGCACAATGCTTATGAGAGACGCTTTGATGTTTTTGTGATCTCGATGTGTTTTCAGGTTGAGACATGCAGACAAAATAACATTTCTCATTCCAAACTTGGCAATGTGATTAATCACCAGCAGGTGCAATAGCCTGCCGTTTGTGGGCCGTAATTAATGGCAAAGTCATTTTTGAAATGAAACACACGAGACGTGTAATGAATTTTCTTTCTTTGTGGAAATATGTTACATTTATATTACAGGTATTTAAATGCCCCAAGGGAAAAACAACAGTTTGAGACAGCAAAAACGAGCACAGTCAGGACAACAACATAATTTAGACAGAAAACCGTTCACACTGCATCTGTGAGTCTTGCATCTGTAGAAATGGTTTACATCTGATGTCCTGGGATGGACTGTAATCTGTGTTAAGTGATGCCCAATAAATACTGCAAATGTTGTTAATGTAACTTATAAAATATATCATAAAATGTACTTTTAAATTGAATTCCATAAGTCTGTGTACAAAAGATGTTTATAAATACAACCAGTCTCTACTGTAGGGTACCATTTCGTTAACAGGGTCTCTTCCTCAAACCTACATGCTGAAAATCTTTCACATATGCACATAACGTGACCCACAACAATGAGGTCAGGTATAATTTTGCAGAAGATCATGCCTTAGAGATCACTTGCACTGCAACGTAAAACAAGGAAAACTGTCAACTTACAATAATCTCATCCCTCTAATGGTGTGCAAGAAAACCTAAAGACTTGTGCAAGTGATTTAAAGGCACAACCTTCAGCAATGACTAGTTTAATTGATAATGTGAACTGGATTAGAATCAAAATAGCTGCCTTAAATTCTGGCACCAGCCCGTCGGTACATCACCATCACACTGAAAGCAAGTCGGTTTGGAATACGGGGGTGATGTTACGAGATGAACTTCTGGTGCTCAGTCAAACCTCATGTCCAATGGTTCATCAAACCCTTTGTCTTCGTGAGGTCCTGTAGCCAAGAAGGAGGCCACAGGTGAGCCGGTTGCCGTGGAGACGCCGTGGGAGAGCATCCCGCCCGCCCCGCTGCCGGTTGCGTTCCGGACGGCGAAGCTTGTGACGTTGATGCCCAGGGTGAGTCTCGTTTGCTCCAGCGCTTTCTCTGGAACTGCAAAAGCCTCCAGTTTCTTCTCACCGTTGGCCATGTAAGAGTTCTGACAGCCTCTGCATATGCAGTCTAGACAAGCCTTGCGGTTGGAGTAACACGGACAGCGCTGACCACGACATGTAAGAACACTTGGGTTTTGAGTCGCCCTGCCACACTTGCAACCCTTTTTCTCCTGTGTCTTTTTATAGACCACTTTCGTGGGGCTCCCTGGAATCAGAGCGTTGCTCATAATCCGTTCTTTCGTCTTTTCCTTCGTTTTGGGAGCACCCTGTTTGGACTTAGTGTACGCTTTTTTGGGTCCGTGATGGTCAAATGTCTTTTTGATGTTTTTAGCAGGCACCAGTAAAGTCTTTCCCACTTTGGAGAGACCCCCGCCGTTGGGCACCGCTGGCGTTTGAGGAGAAGTCTGAGTGGGAGATGTGGGCTCACACTTGACAGGAACAGGGGTTGAGACGCCCAGCGTGGGGCCCCGGATAAAGGTGGAAATGGGCAAGGGTTGAATCTTCTCACTGTCGCTCTCCGACCGTGAACGCTTCCGGCTGGACCGTGAAACTCTCTGTGTCGCTGCTGAACAGGATATTCCCAAGAACTGTGGATTATTCTGGGACGTTGGGTTCTCCAGAGCTTCCTTTGAATCGCTCAGGAGTGAGGGGAGCTGCCGGCTGGAGTCAACAGAAGCGGCTGAGATGCTGAACGGTCCATTTAGGTTCCCAGACGGCTCAAGCGTAGACTGAAGCATAGCAGAACATTCATCCTGGGGGCCGTTGTCTGGTTCCAGAGTCCTGAGTACCTCCTCAACGCTCAAGAGAAGAGTTCCTCCATGATGCTTAATATCCTCTCCAAAACCACAGATGTCCATGGTGCTGGTACAAAGCTCCTCACCCGCAGTGGCCACAGCCTCACACACTGGAATCTCATTGGCAAAACTCTCCTGTTTCACCACCTCGTTTCCACTGCTTGCTGGGTCAGGAACGTGGGCCTCTAGTGAAGGTAAACTGGCAGTTAAATCCTCTACATTGGTCAAACCATTACAGTCCTGAAGGCCGTTTAACCCAAGAGGACCGAGGCCTTGATCCTGAAGCTCTGTTGAAGGAGACTGGTCCTCATCAGGAAGCGTTTCTGAGGTTGAGGGTGTAGGGGACTGGTTTGTTGAGTTCAGAAAGACAGGCTCCTCCCCCTCTCTGTTGTCCAATGAGAGGCCCTCGTTCAACAGAGCCAGTATGTCTGGAGACCCTCCCACCGCACTAGAAATGTGTTGCGCCAGGGGAGAGCGTGCAACATACTCGCAGAGTTTTCTGTAGCAGTCCACAAGGATGCACAGTTGCTTGTTCTCCTCAAACTGCTCATAGTCTTTACACCAGCTGCACGACGGCTTCATTATCATCTTTTTGCCTTTACAGGACTTACAGACATAGTGCTGACAGGACGAGTTGGTTGGAGCGATTGGATCCTGTAGTAAGTTACCTGAAAAAAGACAGAGTTCATTAAAAACGATGCGACATGCACATCATAACACTCAAATTACACCTGTTCATACATTATACTTGTATTTACCTATGAAATGATCACTTTAATTTACTAGGTTAGTAGACATACAGCACAATAACAACTAACCACGTACTAAATAAAGCAAACCTTACATTTGAGCATCAAGGGTTTTGTAACACTAAACAAAACGTACCAGCATCGCGTTATCCTACACGGTGCGGTTTGCGTTACATACGCAGCAGCTTTATTACACATGCACGTAAACATGCATTAATGAATGCATGTAAAAATGGGTTTGCATGTGCGACAAATGCATGTTTAACGTTGAATACATACGATTCGTTATCAATAGCTTTATTATCAATAACAAAATAGCAAAGCATCACAAAGCAATACTAGACATGGACTGGGCATTTAAAACACATCCTTTATTCCTTGTGTTTTTATATTTGGCATCAATTGCATGTTTATCTCGTTACATCCGCATAAACCGAGAGCACCGGTGTGTTTACAAACGTTTACGCGGCGGTTATCGTGTGTCAGGGCCGGGTGGGGGTGTGTCACGGTCGGGGGGCTTTTGGAGATCATGCGAAGCGCAAAGCGTGCAACGATCCGGCCGACAATGCCGCAAAACTCACCGCAAACAAGACAGGCGAGAGACTGTCGAAAAAAGGGCAAGAGTTTATAGATTTCCGCCAAAGCCTGGGGGTCCCGAGAATCGCACTGCAGCACCGACCGACACGCTGACACGTAGAGAGTGGTCGCATTCACCGGGTTCATCTCAGCAGCGTCGGGCTGGACAGATCCAGTTCGGGGAGGAAGAAAGAAAAGCACGTCTCATTAATGTCGGTGAAATCCGTTTACCGAAACGCAAGGAACGCTTTACGCACGCAACGGGGATTTCAGCATTACTATCGGTGCACAAGCACGCGCAATCTGTCTTTGGCACGGGAGCGTGCGTTAAAACCGCTCCATATTAGCGTTTGCCTCTTTTCCACGGCAAGAAATACGCACGAATGATCATCGTTGAATAGATCGATCGTCCTCCGTGATGCAATTCACGAAACATTCAATGCAAAACACCATCAGCGATGCCCCGTTAAAACAATCCGGTGGGCGACACGGTTTCGATTTGAAATGCAATAACAACACGCTGGTGGCGCTCTTCACCCCACCGGGCCTCCGACGATGACCACCGAATTCACACGGACATCACCGATTTCTCTCCCGGACCCATTCGGGATCAATAAAGTCCTCGTTTGCGCCGCTTTCCGCGGGTTTACTCGAGGTCTCCGCCGTGCATGTGCGCGATCGGTCTCGGGTCGCAGCGGGAACCGTGCGCGGATCCGTCTGTTATTGTCCTGCCGCTGCAATAAAGGAAAACAGGCCGCTTTTGTGCATCGAGTCGCCGGATGCACGCAGAACAAACGGCGTTAGCGGGGCAGGTGCTTGCAAATGATTTAATGCACCGAAGCCGCGGGTTTAATGTCCGTTTGAGGTGAAATACACCGGCGACGGTAGCAGCTGCGCCTCCGGTGTGTCAGAAAATAGGCCGCTTCTCTTCTTGTAAGATTTATCCTGCGTTTTCCGCTCGTCCGGAGGCGCTTAAAGCATTAAGCCCGATCAATAACAAAGCGCAGCGTCCTCTTCATAAATGCACACATTATTCTTCAAGGCATAAACGCTGTATTTTCAATAGCGATATTGAAATGTAAGTGTATTTGAAAAGCTTCTCCCCTCCCTTCCTCTCCGCATTAGAACAAGGAGGGGGCGCTGCTGCGCACATCTCGCGAGAACACGGGAAGCAGCGCTATGGGAGGTAAGAGGCGCTGGCTCGCAAATCTCGCGATGCTATGTTTGTTGGGGAGGTTGTGGTCTTGAACTCGCGAGATCGACAACCCGAGCGGGTTACCATGGTTATGGGAGGCTGGTTACCATGGTTAAAAGTTATGGGAGTGGTCGTTAAGGGTGTAACTAAGCAATGGTTAAGGGGGAGCAACTAACCATCAAAATACACAAGACAACTTGCATTAAATTAAGCTTAAATACATACAGGAATAATGCATGATAAAACTAAACCCAAAATATAACTGAGAACATGCAAACCACCGCATTGCTAAAATGCACGTTTATAAAGGGGAAAACCTGCCGTCTCAAAAAAGCATTTTCTGAATGCATGTTTATGCAAATAGTAAAACCTATAAATATTTACTTCTTGTGTATTTCACATATAAACCCACACGACACGTTTTGATTGACTGCACAGCGCCATCTAACGCCCAGCTGTAGATACTCTTGTTTTCGTTATAAGTTCTTTATAAGCTTTAACCTGAGTTATAAACTGTGTGCATGTAAATGGCATTTGAATAGAAGTACTCACTGCATTGAAAATCCCAAATCTTGAGATGGCTGGACTGTTTAATTATTTGGGCTGCAAGTCTGTCTCCTGTTAAACAAACGTTGACAATGTTGATAAATGTTGTTGACAAACAAATGTGTTGCTGTTTTGATTCCAAGACTATCAAAATAAAGTTGTACACATACCTGCAGAACTTCTGTGCTGATTTTACAATCATCTGCGTCGAATGCAACAACAATCAATTTTGGTTTAGAAACAAGACAATACCACAAAATACTTGACAGTATTTTTTAAATACTTTTATTTAAACATTTCCTTAAAAAAAGCTAAGTTTGAACAGTAGAAAGATTAAAATAATGACAATCCCACTGTTTGTTCGGAGAATTGTTCTAAAAGCACCGTTCTAAACAACGGTTCTGAGCTCTCTTCAGTATCTCACAGGCTCTAGAAAAACCTGCCGTGTGGATTCCCAGATGGACGTTCTGCTAAACGTCCATTAAACGTTCGACAACATTCACAGCAACACAGTTTTGTGTGAAAGCTACGTTCCCACGAATACACAATCACCGAGCAAACTATAAACACAGATAAACCATCTTTAAAATGACAACAAACAAGTTAATCAACAAAACACATGAGCAGTGTGACGAAGGTATACACCAGTATACGTTTCCAATAATAATTTCCTGTATAAACATGTTATATATTTTCAACAGTTTTAGTATTACAGTTGTTCTGAACTAATGTGGGCTTTATCAATCTGATAAATCAACGTTTTTTTCCACAGCTAATTCAAACCACATTAAAAATACCAATTATTTTGCACGAGTCAGGCACATAAGGCCAACTTAAACATCTTGAGAAGACTTGAGAAGAAACCGATTATGGCCTCACCCTGACATTTCTTCTTCCTGAAGAACCAACCGGATCAAACCCAGAAAAAGAACAGCTGAAAAATTCTGTATCTTCAAAGTCATACAGTAGGAAAATCTGTCCAAATCAATGGATGATGTGAAATTGTGAGAGGACCGAATGCTGCCGATATGTATAACACCAGCAGATAAAAAAAAAAAACATTTAGATATCCAAAACCCTCCGGTCATTAGGAGAGGAAATGGACACGATGAGATTATGGCCCGACCAAGATCACAAAACTAAAGCAGGAAGCGCTCGCGCTCCCGTACAGTTGTGTGAAACACTATTAAAAACACAAAATGAACATTTAAGATGTGGTTGTCGTTGGCTGCTGGCTGTAATCTCTGCTAGAGGCTGAAATCTCTCTCAAAACATCTGCATTCCAAACCCCTATGGATAAAAACAGGAGAAAATAATCAGTATTTTCTAAAGAAATTGAAGAAAAATAATTAGTATTTTCTTATTAACAGCACTAAGAGCTTCAAGCAAAATCAATTTGTGAAAATAAAATGCTCAAATGACAAAACTGCTTTCTTCACACATTGTGATGTGGGTTAAGTCTGATTATGCTAACAAAACACTGTTAAATTTTACAATTATTCACACATAAATGAGTGAGTTTGTTCTTTAATTACGGCTCTTACAGAATCATCTTCCATTATGGCTGTGGAGTCAAAAAAGTCTGGTCTGAGTTCTGCTCTTTCTCTCCTGTTCCTCGATGGCGGCTAGAATGTAGAAAAATCATGGGGGAGTCACAAACAGTCTCTGCAAACCATTTTAAAGACCAACAGATGTTGCATTATGAAATATGGTTTCAGAGTATTGCCAGAAACATTACAAAATCCCCCGAGAACCGAAGCACAGATCACCACATCTGTAAGTTCTCACCAGGTCTATCACCATGGTATCTTCAAACTCCTCGTTCATGTCCTCCAGCTGACCTCGCGAGGACATCATCACGTCTTCAAAGATGGGCTCAGCGTCATCCTCCATGAGGCCTCGCCTGAGGGACAGAATGAAGCTCATTAATCTTCTGAGTGACTTGAGCTTAAAACTTGAGCTTTTAAAGTACATAATTAATACAAGACATTCTTGAACCTCAGCGTTCCCCCTCAGTGACACCTTGTCACTAGTCATCCAAAACAATGACGACAATATGCAAACCAACCCCATCCCAATGGTGACTTAAGAAAGACTAAGGCTCAGTTTCACAGACAAAGACTTAAGTTTATTTCCAGACTTAAATGCCTGTTTGAGCTGCCTTAACTCAAAACAGCTTGCAGTAACTTGTGCTGTTCATAACATAAGCCACTTTAGCTAAGACACTTGCTTCCTGCAGTGAGTTGTTTAGCTGTAATCGGTGAGAGTACATACACCTGCTGTCTCACTCCACCGCTGCGGGACTTCATGTAGTTCATCCCTCCTCTCTCCTTTCTGTTTGCCTCCTCCATCTTCTGCTGCTGGTCCAACCAAGACATCTGCGGGCTGAGCAGACACCAACTTTAACTGATGTTTTTAGTGATGTTTTTAGGAACTATTAGAGACTAGAATTTACAATTATAATTTTTTTAAGCTTTACTTGTGCATGTAGTCTGGTTCTGAGCCCGGTTCTGATGAGTCCTGGTCTGGGATATGTTCTGTGGCCTGCCTGGGGTTTTCTCGTAGGACTGTGGATGTAAGCTGTGGGGTGTGCAGGGCCCCTGGTGTCTGGAGACTGTCGCTGCGCATCGCCCATGAGCTGTCCACACTCTCCTCTGTCACATGACACAAGATATGACCAATCAGATTAAGTTTAGATGACTAGAACAGTGTAACAAGGGTTTTCACATGCAGTTTACATTATTTTGGCATATTACTTACACCAAAATAATGTCAACATGATTTTTAGCTTGTTAGAGTTTTAATTTTCAGAACAATGTTGCCAAGTCTGATTTTCCAAAATTTTTTTGGCTTGTATTTGAGCTAGGGTCATTCAGCTAGATTTAATTTGCAGATCTGGCAACCCTGCTCACGGATGAGATGTTAAAAGAGATCGTCTACCATCCGTCCGTCTTTTGTGCTGTGGCGGCCGGCCTCTTTTGCTGCGGATCGTGCTGGTTTTACTGGTGGTGCTTCCGGTGGTGACGGACAGGCGGTCGTCATCTCCACCCGTCAACAGAGAGTTTCTGTACGCGATGAGCGGCAACCACACGTCCTCTCTTCTCTCCATCATGTACTCTGTCATGAACTTCTCCAGGTAGGAATGCCTGTGACGTGATTAAACGAACACTCTGATGTATACGGTACCGGACAAAACACCAGTCTAAACAGCTGCACACATTTTAGAAGAAATATCAAGCGTTTTCTGTTCTTACACAGTCTTCTTGTCCTGCCGTAAGAGTTTGGAAGAGAACTCAGAGAGAACTTCCAGGAATGCCAGATTGGACGGTGGGTATTCCGGTCCTTTTGGATTTGGGACTTTGAAGGCAAACTCAATCCCGTCTCTGAGGAAGTAAGAAACACATTCATAAGTATTATCCAGAACAGATGTCTTTAAGAAAAACTGATGGTGGGTGATGGTGGTAAGTGATGGTGGGTTTCCTACTTGTGCAGCGTAGCCACGGCCTCCCTGGTTTTGATCTGGTCCAGCCCGAATGTTAGTGCGAACCGGCGGGCCAGTTCCTTAATACCGCTGACGTGTGAGGAGGTCCGGTCCAGGTTGGGTCCTTGGTCTTGGACGAGCTCATTAAAGAGCTGCAAATAAGGAAAGAGTCAAATCTTAATTCAAAATCTATGATGAGATGCAAAAATGAGCAGCTCCTAAAATCTGTACCTGTTGCAAACTGAGGACGAGAGTCTTTGCACACTGTATCTTATCCATCTGCCTGGCCTTACTCAAGGTTTCTTTGATGATGTCACCGTAATCATTGTAATACTGAAAAATGAACCACAACCTCATGAATCATTTTTAATCCAGCATTGAATGTGTGACTTTTGAGCCACGACGTGTTTTCGTACCTTCATGTATTGTTTAAAGATGTCTGCAGCTGCAGGCATGTCTACAATGTCGAAGATGATGAGCTTGCAGAAGGCTGCCAGAAGATTCCTCCTCTTGTGAAGAGCCTCGATCTTATTGGCTTCGTCCTCCTCATCACCCTCTAAATCAAACAAAGTGAGCATTCATGAATCCATAATTTAGTTTAAGTGTTTAAAAATTGTTGCGTTCAACTGTCTGTACGGTACGTTTACAGGAATTAAGAAAGGTTTGAAGGGCTGAACACACACCCATGCTCTGGTTTTCATCATCCTGGTCAACAAACACATGATCCAGGACAAAGTTCAGCAGCTCGTTCTGCAGAGTGCTGTCTGGGTTGAAGACCAGCGGCTGCAGAGCTTCTCTACTGCCTGAGATCAGCTGGTGACTGAAGATCATCAGAAGGTCACAGAGCAACATGAACGCCTGCAGAGATGAACCACAAACAGCAACATCTACTACATGTGTTTATCATTAAAGGGTCCCAGCAAAAATAGTTTGAAGTTAAGATGATTCCAAATGAAGAAGAAGCGACAGTGCTCACCTGTTCTTTGACTGGTGTGTTTACATTTGACAAACACTGCTGACACACGGCTAAGAAAGATTTCACCACCCTCCTCAGTACCACCAGATCGTCCTGCAGAAGAAACACACGTGAAGCACTTCTAAAGAACGTTAAAAACAGAAGCCGTGCATGATGGAACATGAGGGCATCTACTGCACCTTCGATGTAGATCCTTCAGTAATTTTTGCCAGCTGCCACAGGATGGAGTAATGAGAGCATTGCAGAGCCTGAACCGCAATCTGAATGGCAAAAACATTTGTTACTCAAAACAAACACAACACAGAAGTTGGACATGTACATGATCTATTGATGGTTGTGGTTCTGCATGTTCTCCAGGTTTATGGATTTATAAATGTTCTATAAACTTCTTTACCTGCTCTGGCATGGAACCCTGTTCGATTCCCATCTTCAACAATCGATAGCAGTTTTTGAAAAGGTCCCATTTTGTAAGATCATGTGCACTACAAAGTAAACGAAACAGACCTGAGGCTCAAGTACACGTGCACCACACACAAACCCTGCGTGCCCAACACAAAGACAAGATGAAACTTTCTTACTTGTGGAAAGCAGTGAGCTTCTTTAAGGTGGAGAGAACATTATAAATGTCATCGTCATCAGCTTCATCTCCCTGGGAGCAGAAAACGACAAAATTAACAACACGATCATTCAAGTGTTCCTTCAAAAGCTGTGAGCTGAAGTTCTCCTTTCACCTCCTGAAGGAGGTCTTCAACCGAGTGAGCGAATCGGTCGGTGAGCTCGTCGATGAGCTGACTGCGGGCGATGTCCACGCGGTTCATGATGGTGTATTCCTCGCTGCAGAGGATGCTGTAGGTTTTGCTGCAGGCCTCCAACACCTCCGTCTCCGTGTGCTTCTCCACCACCACACGGATCTGCTTCAGGAGGGCGTCTAGATGCTGAACACCGAGAACAAATGAAGAAATACCAGAGGGAGAAAAGTGCTGTAGTTGTCACCACAAGATGTTTGGAGCAAGCAGGAGATGTTTGGAGCTCAATCTCACCTTTTCCATTCGTCCTGAACTGTAGACCTCAAGATCAAAGAACTGTGGGATCTGAAGGAGATTTGCCACCTTCTCAGCATCAGCCTGGTACTGAAAACCAAAACCCAAGAACATTATGAAGATTCCTCAAACATCAACTCTGAAGTCTGAAGCTCTGAAGACACTCTACCTTTGACAGCAGCATGGGCAGAGCAACAATTAGCTGCTCTGTCAGTTTATTTTTATCATCTATCTGAGTTTTCTTCTCTTTGGCCGTGAGGACCTGAAGGAAGCAAGAAAGGAATCATTAGACCTATAATACGTTGACAACAATAAAGTCTTAAGGGTTGATTAAGCAGAAAATGTTTTAACGTTCCTTTGCGCTTGTTTTCTATGGCTTTTTTTGTGTAAATGAACTTACTCTCTTTCCTGTTCCTCTGCCCACAGGTGGATGAGCCTCAGCTGCTTGTCTGATGGTGCAGACCATGAGCTCGATGAGGGCACTCTCGTGTCTGTCTCCCATCACTGCAACAGAACCCAACAGAACCACAATCACACAGTGCTAGTAAAGAACACAGAAGAACGAGATGGAGGCACGAAAGATCTCCAACTGTGTGGAGGATGCTGTACCTTCTTCTCCCTGCACAGGGTCCTCCAGGAGGAGCTCAACCATGCAGTCCCAATCCTTCAGAAGATCCTGGGAACTGTCCCACAGGCTGTCCACCAGATACGCAGCATGTTCATGAAGCTGATGGACACGTGGTGGAAAGATGGTCAGAAGAACATCATCAATTTTTTAATTGAATTGTCTTGTTGCAGCTTCTCACCTCGCTCTCCAGGAAGAACAACACCAGCATTCTGATCAAGTTCCCGTTGGGGCTGTTTCTGCCCCGTCTCTTTGCCAAAGCCTCCTCCGCCTGAGGGTCATGTCTGCTGAACAACCTGCAGCCAGAACATCAAAATCAAACCGGTGGAACATTTGGAGCTTCTGACGGGCCGTTATATTGTTTGGACTTCAAACACACAGACACCCAACAGCTCATTCATCTCACTTCCTGTGCAGGAACTCTCCGGCTGCCACGGCAACAGGGCGATGGGCCGAGTAGACTAAATGGTAGACGTTCTCACAGTCCTCGTTTGATAGCGCGTCCTCACTTCCACTAGAAGAAGAAATAAAGACGGATGAGAAGATGTCAGTCAGACAGGCGAGAAATGGATGAAGAAACGCTGAGACAGACTCACTGTAGAATCAAAGTGATGAGCCGTATGGCCTCGACCGCCACATCGTACTCTTTATCCAACGTCATGGACACGACGCGGTCCTGAGGGACAGGAAGTGACAATATTAGGGACAGGAAGTGACATCATTATGTTTCTGTAGTTGCGTCTACAGCCCAAAGCATATATGTAACTTCATAATAGAAGGATTTTGGATGGTTTACACGATTTTTACCTTAAATCGATTGGTGAAGAGCTCAAGTTTGGGAAAAAGCTCTCTGTTGGTGTAGAGCGTCTGGAGAGCCTTCAGGCATTTGAGTCGAACTTCACCTTGCTAATAAAGGACAGAATAAAAGACATACATCAACCTGTGGCCTACAAAACTGTTATATTTTTATAAATGAGAAAAAAATACTCACCCTGTCGTGTAGCGTCCAGCCAACGTACTTTAAGTAACTATCATTTAGAAAAGCATCGCTGTATAATTTCATCCAAACTCCAATTTCCTCAATGCAAATAGCCCTGATCTCTGCTATGGCATCCCTGAAACACACAGGTGAAACACACACACAGGTAAACAGGTCATGACACTTTGATATAGTTTTACACAATGACTAGCTTGTCTTGAAACGCCACTAACCTGTAACGATGAACAAAAATACCCTTGAAGATGGAGTTCATCATGTTCTCAATCTCATCCTGATTTTCTTGAAGCTACACGTCCAATAAAACAAGAGACAAGAAACATCAAACATTTACACACTTACAGTGGACAGAATAAGATTTTGGAGAGTAAAAAAAAAAAAACGGCACCTCTTTTCTCTTCTCCAGCAGCAGTTCTAGCTTCTCATTGGCTCGTTTCCCAGCGACCTTGTTGCGTTCGGCCTCGTACTGCCTCTGCGTGTTGTCCTGGTTAATGCTCAGGTTCAAAGCCACATTCACCAGAGCCGTCATCAGTTTCATCGCTGCAGTAGTCAGTGAATCACTCAGTTAACTTACTCTAGTTTCATCAACATAGCTGGTTAAGCACAAACAAGATGTTTTGTGTTAAAGGTCAAAGTTGACCAACTCGCTCACCTGCCAGTGTACTGGTGTGTCTGAAGGCTCGGACCTGCGAGTCTGAGAGTCCGGTGAGCAGAGAGATGACCGTGTCCATCATGTACTCATCATAGATGATGCTGTACTGACACTGACGGATCAGAACCATGATGAACTCGCAGAAGTTGTAGCGGAACTTCTTCCACTGCGGTCCGGCCATTGTCAGGGGGTAGTCGCCACTGTCCTGGATTGGACGATCAGAGAGATTAGACAGAGAGTCTTGTGAAAATAATTGTTACTTCATGAACTGACAGTCCGAAATAAATCACAAACCTCATCAAATTCCTCAGTCATCTTCCTGATAATCTCAGCATTCTGCATATTTCTAAACATCTCGATTCTTACAGTGCCTGTAATTCACATAAACACGTCACATAACATTCATAATAACAAGTGTAACATTTATAAAACAATGCACTGAAATTCATACCTTACAAAATAAGCATATAATTTGTTGTTGTATTAAGGTAAACATAAAAATACCTTTGCAACCAGAGCAATGAATGAAGAAGTTAATCAGATCTAACAGCGCCAAATCTCTGTCTTGTTTGTAAGATTCAATCCAGTCGTCAATAACAGACTGTGGAAAAATATCATAATAAAGCAAAAATTAATATACAAGACATGGACTAAACAGAAAAACATCACAAAACCAGAGACGCCTTGTGTTTTACCTGCATAGCACTCCTGCCTTGTTTGACCACCTCAAACAGAGTGCCTGGATCCGCCCCCTCTCCATTGTGATGGGCTACTCCATTCGGTCTCCGCCCCCCTTTATCAACTGGAGACCTTCGGGCCTTCTTATTGGCCGCCTGGCGGAGAACAGCAGCGAATCAGGAACAGCGTTTAATTCACAGCAGGTAAACACAAAAATCAGAGGCTCTGATCAGCAGCGATGATCTCACCCCTTGTTTTCCGGGTCTTCCCCTCTTTTTTTTTCCTTTTCCTTCTCCAGAATCGTCCAGTTCGCTGACGCTCATGCTCAGACTGACCGTGTCGCCCTGCCCGTCGTTGGACGAGTCCCTGTAAAGTGTAAACTTTTACTAACAGTGAAAATTCTCACGAGTATTTTGGTAAACATCTACTGTACTTACTGTAACACAGGAAAGTCTGAGTTGATCATGTCAGGTCTCTCCAGAAGACGAGGCCAGGGAGAAATGTATTACTCAGTGAAAGTCGTGAATGTTTTTGAGACAGCAGGTTGAATTTGTACCAATAACAACTGCTCTCTTCAGATCCGGGAGGTTTCAGATCACATAACCTGAGTGTGAACAAAACAGATGAGAAACTGAAGACCAAAGCAATAGTGTAACCGCAAAATGCTGATAATATTATCTGTTTACTGAGGTTGCACGTTTTTAAACATCAGTTGCACGTTTATTATTATGTTTAATGCCTTAGTAATCGTGATGACACAAACTAAAGTTTACAAAAGAAATACAAAGACAAGCAAAACAAAAATATCAACTTTTAAGACTGCTATTGAGAACAGGTGATGTTTGAGGAAAGCAATAATATCACACGGCCACTAGGGGCAGCACAACCCACGATTTTTCTGTAAAAACTCACCTCCTGACACAAGATCACAAAAATACATAACAATACTAAAATAAATGATTTAAATGTTTAGTTATGCAGCACTGCATGCAAAGATGCATCCTAATTACTTTTGTTTAATGCAAAGATATGAACCCCATTTGTAAACAGTAAAACTGCCATTAGGGGGCAGCTGATGCATGGCTTTTTCCTGTTGCTGTGGAAACAGCAGAGATGGGTGCAGTTAGGACAACCAAACAAATGCATCTCAATCAGAAACGAAACATGTCAAAATCTGCAGAAGACTGGTGGATTTTAACACCATCAGATCGCATGAGAACACACATTTCCTCACACACTGATTTAGACAGTCCAGCTGGATGCGTCGACACACAAGATTTGATCCTAACCAACACAAGATGGCTCCCCATCCCCAAAGTCGAGTTTCTAGACTGAAGATGTTTCTGTGAACACTGAGGATTGAAACACGCAACCGTGAAACAGACATTGATGAAATGCATTAGGAATGCATGCTAGAAATCACTGCATTACAAGATGCCTTTAAAGACAGCGTTTACAGGACAGAACTGAAGTCTGCTGGCATTGTAATAGACGCAATATATTTATATACATGTATTTATACACACATATTTGTAATACATAAACACATACAATATGCATACATATATATGCGCAAATACATATACATATTTTAAAACTAAAATGTTAAATATTTCAACTCAGGCTGC
>JBAJNP010006255.1:0-26122 GCA_036877545.1 Yasuhikotakia modesta | reverse complement strand
TTGTAGGCTGTTTTATTTAATTAATTTGTTAAATGGTCTTTTCATTTTAGTGCATGATTAAAAATTAGCAATACAGAATATAACATATATCTCTGCTAAACACCTACAGAGCAAACATGTTTTCATATGGAAATCCTTATGTAGACCTATATGAAGCTAATGGATTGGCATCCTGGTGAAATTACAGTTATATTCATGTGACCCATAATGAGCTATTTGCGTTTTTTGTTTTCAAATTTCTATCCTTTAGAAACACTCTTATACCAAATGTAAACTTGCATTTTCCCCTTTACTGTGTTGCACTGTAACACAACATGTTGTCTGTTAATCCTCTGTCAACTTGTTTGCTAACATTACCGTAACTCCACACAAATTACAACATTGGGTTTAGGGGTTAGGATTAATCTTAAATTTAAAACTTATCCTTGTCTACAGACTTTTATTTAACAGAATGTATATTCCAAGATGTTGACCATAGTGGTAAGGCCATTAGCATTCCTGATATGGGACAAAGTAATTGAAAATGTTTAACATCTTACAGTAGGAAGTAACAGCCTGTAATGTAATTAAGATACGAGTGTTTGTATGGATTGTGTCTAAAATAGAGCTAGGAAACCTGTTGGCCTGCTGTCTGATCAGCAAAGTCAAATCAACAATAATTATCCAGTTTGCTTGCACTACTGCATTTTAATATGCATTTTAATACTACAATGCTGTAGTATTCATACTTTAATGACACATGTATTAGTGTTTGCAGAAGCATATTGGCTCCATGGTTAGCACTGTCACCTCATGGCAAGACAAGAACTGATTCAGCTTTCACCCCAGTCCTTTACAGGTGTTTTTTTTTACATACCCTTGTGTTTCTGCGGGGCTCTAATTTTCATAGTACAAAGACATGCACATTTGATAAACCGAGAAATCTAAAACCATAGTATTGTTTTGGTTTTCACCCAACATACATTCCAGTTCTTCAGACGTCCATGCACTGCTTTTTCTAGTTTCAAATGTCTTAGTATATGTCTCAGTGTGACTTGCCTCTCTGTATGTTTTTCTCACTCACTTATAACCATATGATTGTTATCAAATGCACATTATGATTAGATAATGTAACAGCCAGACTTTTGATGGTTGTGTGTTTGTGAATGTGGATGAGGGTTTTGGGGAAATCAGAGTTTGTAAAGATCTCATATAAAACTTTTACTTGAGCAATTTATAGAATGTGAAGATCTTTCTAGAAAAAAACATTGTAACTTATTAATGTAAACCCACAACGTTTTATTTATTCAACGCATAGTGATGGGAGAAACTGAGCATTTCGAAGCATCGAATCAACTGAATCAATTGCTTTGCAAAATGACTCAATGATCTGATGGGATTTGACTCACGCTCTGAATCAGTGACTCAGAAGAAATGACTCAGTCGGTTGAGAGCGTTGAGAGCGGCCGCGGGATTTTCTTCGACAATCTTTCACGCATTTCTTTTGTATTTTTACAAGCTGATAGGAAGGTAATAAATGTAATATATATCCTCTAATTATAGTAGATATAATACTAGAACCTTTTACTGACGGCGGCTACATAACGTCAACTAGCTAACGAATCGTTATATATTGGCCACGTGCATGAAGTGTTAGTATAGTATTAGTTTAGACGTATTACTCGCTTTATCAACGTTTTCATGTAAATATAAGGAATTTATTTGTTACTTGTAATGAAAAAGGTTAAAATTACAAGTAAAAATGTTAAATGGTTAGTATGGACATAAACCTTTATTATAATAGCTAGATAGTTAATTATACATTATTATTGTAATTTTACATAATTTTGTATGTCATTTAAGAAAACAGAAAAAATAGTATAATATGGTAATTTACTGTATAAAAAGTTAGAATAACTGTAATTTGTCATTAATGATATAATTACAGTTAAGTTGTTAATTTACAGATATTTTTTGGAGTTTTACAGAGTTTTGAATATACTTTAAAATAACAAAAAAAATCTGTAAAAATGTAAAGTTATTTTCCATAAAATTAGGTATTGTTTATACTGCAGACATTATTTTAAATTATGCTTTTTTGTAATTAAGGAATTTGTTTTAAATACTGAATACTGTATAAAGCAATAAAAACAAGGATACAATCACCTGATTAAATGTTGAGTAATACTGCTTAAATATTAAAAAAGGAAAACATGGTGGTGGGCATGAAAGATATTTCCTATTGAAATACATTAGATGAAAAGCTGTTCTGAGTGACATGAAAAAACCCTGGATATTTGTGTTAATAAACACGAATGATTAGATTAAATTTCATGACTACTTCATAATCTGCCGTGAGTCTGAGTTGGAAGATATGAATTTATATAGATAGAAATAGGCCATTGTATATAGTGAATACTATCATCATGTGGACTTTCAACCAGCCAAACAAATCATGTTTTTGAAACAAATCGCCTAATCTGCATTTAAGTGGTCACAAGTAAAAATGCAATTAAACAAAAAAGAGAAATAAAATATTTTACAGGCATTTAAGCCTGTCAATCTCACCTAAAATTTCTTTCTCACTCTCTCTTTCTCTGAAGCTCAGGCAATTAGTATTCATGTCCAGAGGAATGCTGTAACCGCTCCGGTTCAGGGAACTGCCTTTTTCTCTGTGGATTTCAAATGCACAGGCATTCCCACATTCAGATGGATGTTCAATAGTGCAAACAAACAGCAAAGGATAGTGGACTGGATGCCTGGTGGCTCGGCTAATGTCACACAACACTACAAGGGTAGAGTAGAAGCTTATCCTAATGGCTCGCTCACCATATCCAACTTGCAGCTCCATGACTCTGGCTATTATATCATCACTGTGACAGAACCATCGGGTAACAGCAAAGATGCAGGTCTGCTATTGAATGTCACAGGTGAGAGAACCTAGCATTACTTGTCTTATTTGTATAGTCAGTGTTTGCGTAACAGTAATGAGCATTACATTTGGTGTTATTTTATTCACCCTCAGGCCATCCAAGATCACAATTTTTTTAGGTCACAATTTTTTAATCAGTGGACCAATAAAGAAAATTTTAGCTGAAATCGTTGTTTATTGTAATTCTGCAGGTGTTTTGAAACAGATACAGACATCACAAAATTAATTTGTGCAACTGCTGACAATATATTGAGGTCTTATGAAGCATAAGAAAAAAGAAAACAAACAAGAAGCTGAACATTTTTTTAATATCACTTGGGAATGTGCTTTTTCTTTTAAAACTTTATTTGTTTCTTAGAGTAAATATAAAAATAATTTGCAATTCCTTTTGAATATTGTCCAGAAAATCACTCTATAGATCTCTGTTTCCAAGCACATTAACATTAAAAAGAAATGTTAATGTAAATATAAATATGAATTTTATAAAAGTATTAATAAAAAAGTAAGTATTATATAAAAGTAGTATAACACTATGGTATGTCTTTCCTGCTCTTGCATTAACTCAAATATTTCTGTGTGTTTCAGAGGTCCTATATGAGGACATACAGTATCTGGTTTTGTTTGTTGTTGTTTTGGGGGCGTTGTCCGCAGTTCTAATGCTCTGTGCTTGGCTCTTAAATAAACTGTACCATCACATGAAGGCATGGATTCTAAAGAGACTTCTACCAGGTAACACTACTGCTTCCAAAATCATTACAGTTTACATGTTTTTCAGTCAGTAGATGCTTGTTCTAAAGCAGCTTACAAATGTGGAATGCAACATTCCAGACACATCCTTAAAAGACTGTAACATAAAGTCCTACAAGAAAGTTAAATATTGTATATAAAAAGTTCACCCCCCCGTAAAAATGTATCTTATAATTTACCCTCATGTCATCCTAGTAACATACAACATAATTTTGTTATGTTTTGTTTTTGTTACTTTTTAAATAATACCAATGGCTCTTACAAGCTTTGTAGTGGCATTGAAAAGTGCCTGAGATTTTAATGCTTCAAAATTCTCCATAAAAGTAATCCACAGGGTTCCAGTAGGTTTATAAAAACAATAGGCACCTAAAGGCAAATGATTTACACATAGATTAGGGTTCTCATTGGAAAATATATATAATATAAGGCGCTGCATTGAAAATGCTATAGGAACGCCTCCAGCCTTTATGCACTCTGAATCACTTGTTAAATCACTTCACAGACAGGGTGATGTCATGACCAGGAAGCTTAAAAACATGTGCGCTGAGCAAACCATTAGCTTCGGAAAAGAATGGAGCAAGCACATGCAGGGGTATTCGAAGTATGGGCTAGGGACGCTGCCTATCGTTCCCTTCAGGGAACCAGGGTTACATACATAGCTGCAATCTGTTTTGAAAATGCTATTGGAATGAGATGCCAACTTCGCCATAATGATGGGACCCCTGCCCTGTGTTGAAATAGCCTAAGAAGATCAGAAACCTCATAAAAGATGCAAATCGCATCAGCAATACAGCAACTGTATGCTTAGACGCAGGTTGGCCCCTTTTATGAGGGCCAAAACAGCCCAATTGCTGGTCTGACTTTCTCTGCGTATCGCGACCCGCCCACCGCCCCCAACACACACATACACACACACATTTAACATGTGGTTCAGAATGCATACAAGCTGGAGCCATTCTCAAAGCATTTACAGAACTCAATGCAGCTCGAGTTCCTGAAATGGAACCCATCAGATCAGGTAAATTGATCAGAATGTTACTGATGTCAGTCCTGTCTTATGCAGTAACCTGAGTAGCCTAAAAACTCTTCAGATGTGGACATAGCAATTTTTCTCAGTAAATGACAGAACTTTCATATTTAGATGACTTAAACACAATCTTAACATTTCTTTGGTGTTTTACATACAGAGCACAATGAAACAGAACTACAGCCACTGTGAAAACCTCAAACCTGGACACAGCAGATTCATATACAGGAATGTATACTCAGATGTTAGTCTGATTTGTCGGACTTGCATCTCTGAAATCACAGATGGCATAAAATGCAAATGGTGTTGTGTTAAACTTAAGATCATGAGTGTGTTTCAGTGTGTTGATCAGTGTTTGAACAGACAACCATGAGGGACCATTTTAAAGGAGCCTGGCTGGCTGATGACAGTTGAAGCAGACCACATAGGGAACAAATCATACATGTAGAACACTAATGGAAAGTAAATGTACATGCTAAAAACACAAAGTACACTAAACAATAAACATTGCAACATAATTTATTTTTGATTTTATGACGTTTTCTATGAGACACCAAATAAAAAGCTTTCTTTAGTGTGATTAATATGTTCATGTTCAATTTACTTTATCCGATATTGGGAGAACAAAGGTGATCTGTGATTCTGTGCAGATTTGGTTGTTTATATATCTCTATCAAATGATTGGTATCTTGTATTTATTTGCAATGACATAAATATAAGAGGTTGATATAAGCCATTGACTGACTTGTGTGTGCATGTGTTATAGCATGAAGTGTTGCAGTCATGAAAATGTTTGGTAATTTATCTTTACCAAAATATTTGTAATAAGGCATAAATAAAAATTCACTATAAAAATGGATGATGTTTACAGACCTGTGAAGAACTGTGCCTAAAACATAATCAAAGTCTCTTATCAAATTGCCATAATAATTGCAACCAAGTGTGTTGAAAGGTTCCCCTTAGGCATCTGATCACTATGGATTTCTGTAAGCAACCTCCTATCAGCATTGTATTGTTTATGGCACATTTGTTACCCTGTCTGAAGGTCTGGTCACACAGACACAAACTTTAAAAAATAAACACAAACAGACAGCCTTAAACACAAAATAAACACAGACAGCCTTCTTTTAAAAGTTGTTGTGTTGTTACATTGTGCTTGGTCTTTAAAATCTGTATATGTATTTATGTGGGTTATCAATTTTCCATACACATTTACTGTCACAAAAACTATCTGTCACAGAAACTGTACTGTCACCAAAGTTTGCCTTAGGAAAACAAGGCAATTCAGTTCATGTTTAAAGAATCATAACAGATTAGATGATTACTCATTGCTGGAGTAAAACTAAACAGAGAAAGAGACTAAACAGAGACTAAACTGACAGCGCTGCAGGGATAGCTGCCCACTGCTCCAGGTGTGTGTGTTTGTTCATGACTTGCAATGTGTGTTCACTCCTTACCCGTTAAGGGGTAAATGCAGAGGTCACAGTTAGTTTTAGTTATGGATGACCATATCTGCCAACACATATCACATTTTTTTTTCTTTCACTTTCACATCATGATGTTGCATAATCATATGCATAATTTACAGTCTGATGGATTCACTCTACAGTCACGGCGTAACCATTAAAAGCTCCATTTTGTAAACAGTTCCATTCTTTCCAATCGGCTTCAGTGAACTTTATAAGAGCCCCTTAGGTAACATTTAGCACGTTACTCTTGAGCAGTTCCTTAGCCTGAGTGTGAGGTTCTGAATCAAAATCTCACAACCAGTTTCCAGACCATTCCGCAGTGCACACAAACAGGTAGACAGGCAGGTAGACAGAAAAACATAAACAGATAAAGGCAGAGGGAAACACACAGTTTGACAGTTTGACGTTTCACAGTTGTAATTTTTTTAATTAATCGGTCACATAGATTAACAGACATAAAAGTTATTCAATGACATTAGTCTTGTGTGTACACCAGTGAAAGATGGTGTTTATGAAAAAAAAAATTTTTTCTGTTTGGTGACACAGAACCAAACAGATGAAGGTGTAGTGTATGAACAGGTTAAGTGTATGTCATTATACACTTCACCTTTAAAGTGATTAGGAACAATAATATCCAAAATCAATTTACATCACAGAACTTAAGTGGTGGTATGTGTGGCATGTACATCACAGTGGGTGTGTGTGTGTGTACTTTTAATTGCATATTCTCCACTGAGAGATGCAACAGTGATGGCACAGGCATTCCCAATGCTCTCAATTGGACCAAGACCCACATGATTACTGACACTATTGCATAGGCCTTGTGAATACCACTGTACTCACGCAAGCCAAGTGGTGTGATGAATGCTGTGTATTTTTTGTCTTCCCCGTCCAGCCAAAGATGCCAAACCTGTGCAGTAAGACTCATGGCTTGTGTCAGATGCAGACCATTTCATTTACCAAGGGAATTCAGCATTTCATTATATCTGTACTTGTACTCTGCATAATGACAATAAAGTTGAATCTAACATAGGGCTACCGTTGTCTTACCATTGTCTTGCACTACTTGTTGCACTGAATGTTTGTTTGCACTAAATGTTTGCATTCATTTTGTATTTTAACTTTATTTAGTCTGTGTAGGTGTGTCTTGTCCACAGTGTCCTGTTATGTTTTGTGTCGCACCTTGGTCCTGGGGGAACAATATTTCATTGCACTGTGTACTGTACTGTGTACTTGAACTTCAAGTTCAATGGAAAGTGGCAGCAAAACACGGGAACACGTCAAACATGTTCGCTCATCTTTGTGATAACCGTCCAGTACAATTCAGGGAGATAAAGGTAAGTTTATCTCTAATTTCCATGTTAACACCAAATTAATTAAGTAGATGAAGGACAAGATGCTAAAATTATGTCAACTGTTATTTCCATTATAACAAATTTTAACAACTAAAATACAATGATCAGTTAAAAGTTGTACAATAAATAATGACAGTGTGCAATAATAATTATATTGATTGTTAGTGTCACGAATTCGGTCCCTGTGGCTCCCGCTACTGGTCATCAGCAGGAACCATCCCTGGAGTACTGATGAACACAATTCCCATAGACCCCTACCTGGGTTACGCCCCTTCCAGGTGACAGCCATTTTGGTAAATCAAAGACTGCTTATAAGCTTACCACCAAACAATAGAACTTTGCAAAGTCTAGTCTTGCCATGCAAACTATTCAGAGCGTTTTCTCCTGTGTTGGCTTTACCGTGTATGACCTCGTTTCCCGATTGTTAATTGTTCACTGCCTGCCTATTGTATCACTCGCCTGTTATTAGATTACTGTCTGTGTTTGCTGCCAGCCCAAACCATTGCCTGTTCTCTGACTACATTTGTGGATTACCTACGTTGTTCATGTTTGCCATTCCTGACCATCTGCCTGTATAATGCTGAGTTGATCTTAACAGTGTTGACCTTTTGTTACAGTTAGTTGATGTAACGCAGCACAATTGTACAGTCTGCCACACAGTGCAAAAGAACCTGCTGTTTATAAATGTTTGTCTAGCTATATTATCTAACCTGTTGGCTTGATATTAAGAAAAAAATGTGTGTTGCAGTACTATTGACAATATTGACAATAAAACATTTATTTAAAGTATTGCTTTCTTCTTTTAACCAGTCATATTTACAGGTATGGACTGCCAGAAAATAAGTGGCCCTTCCTGATAAAGCTTGTTATTATCCCTGTTATTATCATTGCCTAATCATTTTTAATAAATTTTATTCCCTTTCTTTTCATACACTTATTTTCAAATAGATCTTCATTTTATTTAATTAAATATTTCTGTCACACCATGTCAGCAGAGGGAGTCCTTACCCTGGAACTGTCTGGGATTGCTCCCTCTGCAGAAACTTCCGGTTTGGCGGCCATAAAACAGAGGGAATAACAGAGGGAATAGTGAAGTGGATTTACCCTTTTGAATTGTTTGCCTGATTTCTCTGCCTGTCTCGGTGGCTAAAATCTCTTGCCTGCTTGCCCTGACCATTAGCCCGGTATGAACGTTTCTTGGCACGCATGCACTTCAAAAAAGTAAATAATTTTAGTCTAACTGAAATTGAAACAAAAGCCTTGATTCTCTTATCATCCCATTTGACTCAAGGGGTGGGGTTAGCTTTGCTTACAGTCACCAGATTTGTACATGTATCGTTCTCACCAAGCTTAACAACTTGCAAAATTACATTCAGTTTTCGGTTTTAGAAATGGAGATAACTCAAACCCACGGTAAGTCAAGCCAGTTCATGAAAGAGAGTTAACCTATACTCTGAGTCAGTTACTGTGGTAACTTTGAGCCGAAAATAGTTAAGCTTAACTCACCTAAATCGTTTCATCTCCACTACGCTCAGTGGGTAACAGGGAATCATGTCTTTCCTGAGCTGTCCCAGCCAGGCACAGGGTATGATTGAGGTGGCACGCTGGATTGTCATATTTTCACTTTTTTCCACTTTATTATCAATTTATGCATTTCAGGAATGTTTAGATGTTTAGATTCTTCTGCTGATACTCATCTTGTCACACTGCCTAAAAGTCTAAAGAGTTTATATTGGATGCAGGTAATCCTATGCATACAGGCACAAATGTTGTGTAACATAAATGTCCTATTTATACACAATACACAATATATAAGATGCAATATACAATATTTTAGTCTTTTTGTGAATCTTTACAGAATTGCTGAGTACATCACCACTTCAAACATCTGCTTCATCCTGTGCAGCCCACACTGGAAATATTAAGACTTTATATTGAGTCTTTATATTGAGGTTGAGTCTTTATATTGGACCACATGAAATGGGCATATCCAATAATAAAAGACATTAATGATCTCTTAGCCAAGCACCCTGAAAAGTTCCTGGAGACACAACAGTTATAGCAACATTTTAACACAAGAAATCACAGTGTGCCAGTGAAAACAGTACCACCTGTTCTTTCAATTCCATCTATTACTCCAAGGAAGTCAGTGAGACAGACCAATCTCAGAATGTCTTTTGAAGAATTTGCACATATTTCTTTCTTTTAGCAGGAGCTGGAAGCTTCTAAGCAGATAGGGCCAGAGAAGAAGAGGGTCATCTTTGCAGGCTCTGCCACCAGCCACTAAAACAAGGACATACTAGCTCCCATATCCACACTGGTTTCCCAGGAGTGGCCGGGAAATGCATGACATTTTATCTATTCTATGAAGCAGAGAGGCACAAGAAAGATGTTGTGCCAAAAATGTGCCACACCTGATGCGCTTACTATCTCCGATTTCATTTCCGGTATGCACATTTTTCCGCCATTTTGAATTTTGTCAAAAACCTACTTTTGCCAACTAGTCCTATAGGTTTTTCGCCTGATCGGAACCAAACCAGTGCAGAAATGTTCTATTAGGTGTGAATTTTAATAATTATCAAAAAAGTCGACATTTTAATTTACGGTCGCTAAGGGGTGCCAAAATATACGATGTGGGCGGAGCCACTTTTACTAAATAAAATAAAATATCTTTACCACATAACAATATCTTTAGAACTTAACAACATTCAGCCAGCAAATGCAGCATATGACTCTAAATAAGCATGACAACTTTTATGGAGATCGGACAATAGGTGGCGCTATAACTGTCAAAAACCTTTAAAAACACAGATTTCCTATAGTGAACTGCCTGTATTGGCAGCCGAAAGAACCATATCATTCATATACTACATTTTCTGTCATATAATAAATATTTTTGTCATTTCAATTTTGTTGGCTTGAACCCCGGTAAACGCTGCTTGCAGCTATATTTTTATTGTTATTGTAATATTTGTTTTTTCAAATCAGTGTACATTAAAAACTGTAAATGTCAATACACAATGTAGACGGTGCCTTTATAAAAGCAATACGTAAGCATATGACACGTTTTCAATATTAAAGATATATTAAACATTTTTAATCATTAAAATATTGTGTGATGTCTTTGTTTTAAATAGTGCTGTATTGCTAATAAAAGTATATATTACTACAAAATTAATAAAAACAAAGTTAAAAGGAATATATTATAGAATTATTGCAAATGTGACTGCTAGTGACAACATCCAGTAATTATTAATAACTCTTTTTAATCACTGCACACTTTACACAAAAACTAGCAAGAAAAACACATTTCTTCTCCATATTATTGTTTTTATTGTTATTGTAATAAATGTTTGTTATTGAAAATCTACGTACATTAAAATAAAACTGTAAACTGTACAGGTGGCCAAAGCAGGATTCGAACCGAGGTTAGCGTGCATTATTTCCGTGTTTGGCCCGCCCCACAGCATTCTTTCTATTGGCTGTTCGGCGGTAGTACAGGAGGCTGGCCAATTTAATTCAATCTTTCGGTACATTCATTTATTGCGCACATTTCCGTCTTGCAGACTGTAAAAGTAAAAATGGCAAATCATTTCGTAGAGAATCCTGTAGACGAGGGGGATGCATTATTTCGCAGAGTTATATTTAGCCGGCATATAGCCGATAGAGGATTTCCCTGAGTGGATTTTTTGTCTTGTCGTGATGTATTTAATTAAATATACAATAAGTGGCGTAGATGGTAAGGCGTGTATCGCAGGCGTTCTTGACGCGCTTTATTCAAGTTCAAATCCTCTTTTGGCTGATCTGTTTTAGTCCATTTTCAAATGTCATATATCGGAAAGGCATTTGTTTTAATGAAAATTAAGGCCCTAATCGAAAGAACATATCGGGTGTGGTTAGAGTAGGTGTGGGAAGGTTTATATTGTCCGGAAAAGGTGGCATCTATTTAGTCATTTTAATTTAAATGATCGTTTGCACACAATATATTATTGTATACTGTTTATAATGCAGTACAATACTGAGCTGCAGATAATTATATTTGCAATAAGTAGTGTAAATAGCGTATCATACATCTACCTAAATGTAAAGTAATATAAATATTTAAAAATATTTAAATATATATTTAAAGTAGTGTAAATAGCATTTTTAAAGTAGCAGTATTCTACACTGCAAATACCCCCCCCACACACACACCTTATTTTAAACAGCCCCCTTTTTAAATGAAACTATTTAAATGCTGTAAAAATGTCTTCACACTGTCTATCATCTTACAGCATGCCACAATAAACTTCATATCCTTAAGTTATTGTTTTGTACCAGACTTTGTACTGTTTGTTTTCCTGTTGCGTTTGACTTGAACTTGCTCATTTGTGAGTCACGTGACCCGGGCTTCAAGCTTCCCGTGATGCTCCGCGCGGCTGATAACGAACGCGGGTTTGTACTCTCAGTTCGCGCGCCATTTATGAGCGAGAGCAGCTCGTTCCTCCCGTTTACTTTAGAAACGTTCCCGTTTTTGGGATTTTTCCGCAGTAGAACCGTAAGAAGAGTTGTGAGTGTGATCGGCGCAAGGTAATAATCTCTCGCGAGTGTCAGTTTTTAATAATGTTATAAAATAAGTACTATCTGAAAACAAGAGCGTTTAAACAAATTTTAAAGTAAAGTTGTAGGCTGTCCACTGCGGTTAGGATGGGATCATGTTTGGGAGAGTTAGGATTAAAATAATCAGATAAATGTCTTAATAAGGAAAGTCACAATCTGGGAGGGCGTCTTAAAACTCCGTCGCCAACACACACACACACACACACACACACACACTGTCACTCGTTTACAGTACGATCAGACTGTTTGAGTATGACTAAATTCACTCGTGTGTCTTCGGATGTGTAATATGATGTTATATATACCACACCACGTGCTCTTCAGGTTCTTTGAATCATGCCTGCAAAGACAAGCAAAAGCTCGACTGCTGCTAAGAGAGCGATCGAGCCGCGGGACGAGTCCGAGGAGGAGTTGGACCCAGCTGGCAGAGAGGAGAGCCAAAAAATGCAGCTTGGTAATCCACAGAGACGTACAACACACAACATCAGATAGATGGGTTCTTTAATACGTTCCGGTGCTGAAATTGAACTGGTACTGGTCCGGCAGCCGCACGCATTCTACCGGTTTCAGCACCGAAATTTGTAGCAAAATGTTGCTGTGGTTACATTCACTTGGTGCTCTACGAACTTTCGTTATTTATATCACAGTTCACGACGCAACTTTATAACAGGGTAAACCTTGGTTTATGGTTCCGCGTTTACATATTTGGGCGGTTCCGACCAGCCACTTCAGGCTGCCGTGCCGGTGACACCTGTCAGTGTTCAGTCGAAACACACGGAACCAGTTCTAGATTGGGCACCAGCACAGCTCCGGCACCGCGGCGGTGGAAATGAGCTGAAACAGTAACCATTCCTGACAAACGCTCAAATACAGAAACGTTACTTTGTTTTCTCTTTGTTTATTTAGTTAATTCGACCTGCAAATGTTAACTATATTCTTTACTGAAAGTGAGGTAGTGACAATCCTTGTTGCCAGTTAGAGGCGCTATAACTGTCACTTAAGAAAGCCTTATCATTGTGATCAACAACACCACCAAACATTTGCCAAATTGAATGTAATTACTCAATGCATGTGACCCCATGTCACACCCATGTCTAAGTGTCTGTCAGCACCTAAAGGCTGACCACTATAATGTGTGTTAAAGTTTGTACATTTCATACATCTGACTGTGGTTTTAAGGGTTGACATGTTACCAAGGCAACAATATTTAAGGTTTTAGAACTATATATCAGTCATGTCACTACATTTTTGTATTTTATGTTGTAGATGTAGCTGAGCGTGAATCGGTTCTTGATGATCGCAGTCTGGAAGAGATTTTGGGCAGCATTCCTCCCCCACCACCCCCTGCCATGAGCTCGGAGGCCGGTGCGCCGCGGCTCATGATCACTCACATCATCAACAGAAACTTCAAATCCTATGCTGGAGAACAGATCCTGGGGCCGTTCCATAAGGTACTGCCATCAGTACTCTACTCCTATATACTGTGAACATCCAGTAAGATGTGGTATGGTAACATTTTTGTCAGATATGGTATGCAAAATGTGACGCAATTCTGTCATCAATTTGTAACAATGTGATATCAGTCATTTTTTCCCGTGATAAACGCAAGTCCAGACGCAGTTTATTTGCGCTCTGCTCCCTGTCAGTAAACACTGTTTTCTTTTGAATGGTTGTTTTCAGCATTATAAAATAAACAACTTCGATGGCATTGATGAGCCAGTTCTCGTTTTGTCTGAGAACATACAAAGAAAATCCCAAAATGCACCAATGTAACTTCTCCCTCTGTCTCTTCCTGTCATTAGCGTTTCTCCTGCATCATTGGTCCAAACGGTAGTGGGAAGTCTAACGTGATCGACTCCATGCTGTTTGTGTTTGGATACAGAGCTCAGAAGATCCGCTCAAAGAAGCTCTCTGTGCTGATCCACAGTTCTGATGGACATCAGGACATTCAGAGCTGCACTGTAGAGGTTCACTTTCAGAAGATCATTGACAAGGTCAACAGCTTTATATGACTAATTGTTAATGTAGTATAACATTTAAAACCACTTTTTATAATCTTTACTGCCACTGAGTTACTGTACTCCGACAATGCCACATGCACACACTGCAAAATTTGGCAAAAGCACAGCTTTGAATGTTTTTAAACTCCACTAAAAATGTTACTGACATCCTTGCTGAAGCACAGTATCTTAGCACCGTAATTTATTTGCTGTATGTTTAAAATAATCAAACCCCTAAGCAACTTCTTAGTAAACTCTGTTTGTAGAAGAGTCTGCCAGTGGGCTGTCATCAAAGACCAGTAAAGTTAAAAAGTAAACTGTTATGTACTCACCCTCATGAAATCCCAAATGTGTATGACAGTAGTTTTTGTATACATTGTATTTGTTTGGAGTCTCGCTGAATAATGACATGTACGCCGTGTCGTCCTAAAATTCATTTAGGTTATGTTAATATTTCTGATGATTTTGAGAGGAAATATTTCCTGAATGTTTTTTTGTAAAACTTAAGGGGTCTGTGTGTGTGTAATTGTGTGTTCAGGAAGGAGAGGACTATGATGTCATTCCTGACAGTTCCTTCTATGTATCAAGAACTGCTGGAAAAGATAACTCTTCAGTGTACCACATTAATGGCAGAAAAGCCACCTTTAAAGATGTGGGCTTGTTACTGCGCAGTCATGGCATCGATCTGGACCACAATCGTTTCCTTATTTTACAGGTGATCAATTCTGCTTCATTTACACTGTAATGCGTCATGTTTAATTACTAGGTGTGTAGTTTCTTTTGCTGTTGACCTGTTTTCTCTGGGGAGTCACGGACAGACAAAACATGGCTGAACTAAAACAAGATCTGCAATTCAAGTCAATAAAACTAAGAACTAGGGCTGCAACTAATGTTCATTTTCATAATCAATTAATCGGACTAATATTTTGATAAATTCCACAATTTTTAAAATGCCTATTTTGTTTTTTTTAGCATAAAGTAACAATGAACTCTACTTCTACAGCATGTATTGATATTTGTTAATGGTAATTTCAATACATTTTATCAATACAGTAGTAGTTAGTTACCGATACATTATAATAACTTTATTAAAGCACTTAACATTAAAGCACTGTGAACTAACAGCTTTTTTCTTTTTATTAATTCTTTTAACAAGTAGATCGCTTCCGCTATATTAACTAGGTACACTCTATAGCATTGCAAAATCAGCATAAAACTTTAAGCATACAGGTACAGCAAATAATAACAAATCTGAATGAAACTTTCTGCTCTGATGTTCTCCGTCATCAGTAACTCACTCGCTGTCGCACTACAGGTGCGCCGCTTTGCAAAGTTTGCGTGTTACAACTTTCCTCACAGAAGCTAATAACAGTACTCTAGTGCCTTAGAGGACTTGAGTCGTGCACATTTCTCTGTTGCTGCACATGTATTCTTCGCCATACTTTTAAAGAGTGTCTGTTTTTGCCAAAACGTTATAATCAAACTTGTCAAGGTGCGCATGTCAACTAATCGATAATGAGATTCGTTGACAATGGTTTTCATTATCGATTGTTATTGATTGTTAAGTTCTTGATTAATTGTTTCAGCCCTACCAACAACAGCCTTAGACTGCTATAGCAGCACATCATGGTTTTCATCATTAAAGAAAAAGGTGCAAACCATCATCTGCTGCTGTGGAATGTTAAGGTCTCGCAAACTAAGCTTATTTTAAAGGCTGATATGGGCTATCCAGAAAGGTCAGAGGTCATCCGTCCACTCTACCTTCCTCGCTTTAGCAGCACGTAAATATTGGCGTGTGTTAAAGTCAAGGGCAACCGCAATATTATGTGTGCTGCTTCAGTAAGGCAGGAGTGAGCCTCATTATGCAGTATAATATCTGATGTTCTTGTTAACTTGTACCTCAAGTCAGTTACCATGGTAACTTTCTCTGGGAACATAAACTGGTCGGGAACAGGTTTTCTTCATTAAACACGGAGTTTCTTTCGGTCTCCTCCCCTTTTTTCAACTTTTTTCAACTGAACTTTAACAAGTTCAAGTTTTTCATTAAGTGAAGACATCTGTTATGGTAGAAAGGCACACTGAAGATTAAACGCCATGACGTTTAATGTACTGTTTAAATGTTTAATTCATTCTTTCGGTACATTCATTTATTGCACAAATTTCCTTCTTACAGACTATCTAAAAGTGAAAATGGCAAGTCATTTCGTAGAGAATTCTTTAGACAAGGATTTAGTGTTTATGCCATTTGAAGATTTTGCGTCCCAGAGTGTAATTTTTTTTTTTACATATCCTGATGCATTTTCTGGGCAGTACAGTTTACCACTCTGCTAAATATCTACTCTACTGGCATAGATGTTAAGACGTGTATGCCAGACATTCTTGACACGGTTGACATTAATTCGATTCCTCCTTTAGCAGAGTTTTTTTTCCTTCCTTTACAAATGTTATATATCGGAAAGGCATTCATTTTTAATGATATAATAAAACGTAATCAAAAGAAAGTATCGGGTGTGGTAGGTGTAGGGAAGGTTTGTATTTTCCCTAAAAAGTGGCAGCAATTTAATAATTTGAATTTAATAATTGTCACTATTTGCAATGAGTAGTGTAAATGGCAGAAAATCATCATAAATAAAAAAAGTATTAACACTTATAATAGCATTTTAAACTGTAAAGTAGCAGTATTTTACACTGCAAATAGTCGTTGCCTTTTTTCCTGTTGCATATCTGCGCTCTATTTATGGCGTTTCATAGTCGTGGTGCACACCTCTGAAATGGGCCCCTGTTTGATATTTAGACATCGCATATCACATGGTAATGCTAGGACTGCAGAGATTTTCTATTCATAGCTGTTGCAGTTTGAGTCTTACATTTGGTGGGAACATGTGTGTCTAGATAAAGTCAAAGTTGACCTACAGAAAAGCGAATTTTCCAAAAATGACATTTGGTACATTTACCTCATTCATCTTTTAATCATAAAAGATTTCTTGACTCCACAGCAAACAGGGCAGCTTTTCCTTACTCCCTAATTCTCAATACTTATGGAAAGCATTGCATATATGGATGTGGTCATTTTAGTCAATTTTATTCCAATCAATTGATAGCTCTAAGAAATGAATACTCTGACATAGGGCATGAGTGGGAGTGGATTTCAAAAAGATTTCAAAATACTTTCATAGTATATATGAGATTAATCCGATGTTCTCAATACGCAATTAAAAGGTAGTATTACAGTTGGACCGGGATAAATTGCAAGTAAACTGTTATGTGTTAGTCAAAGTGTAACTCCCATTGTGGATGTGCAGCATATTCTCTTCCAATAAAGTGCTCTTATAACGGCACGCTTTAAAAACCATTCTCTCAACATTCACCACTTTGTCTGTTAAACTTTTTCTTTACACCTAACACCTGAGTTATATCTGACCATTTACTAGCCAATGGTTAATTAAAACTTTACATCTTGATGTTTTGATTGTTACTATAGTCATAATATTGGGGATTTCCCCCAGTATTGAACCCAAAGTGTTGTAGCATGCAAGTGGTCACACTGTTTGTGTGTAAATGTGTGCATTGATATTGTCAGGGTGAGGTGGAGCAGATCGCAATGATGAAGCCCAAAGGTCAGACAGAGCATGATGAAGGGATGCTGGAGTACCTGGAAGACATCATTGGCTCATGTCGTCTCAAAGAACCCATTAACATCCTGTGCAGACGCGTGGAGCTTCTAAACGAACTGCGAGGAGAGAAGGTAACCATAGTCCTAAATAGGGGTGAAACAATATACAAAAGTATACCTACCTAATCCTAACTATAAAACACACACAATAAACCATCCATGGTGCATACCAAATGCCCCCCTGTTGCCCTGGCCCATTATTTTATCTCCATTATTTTATCTCCTTATCTCCAAAATGTTTTTATTTCCCATATGAGCTTCTGGCAGGTGAATTCCCCCATACCCTAAGGTTGCTGTCTTCAAGTATTTTTAAGAAGGGAATTTATTTTTTTTTTTTTAGCATTTTTGGTGCCATGCCATGAACCCTGCACACACAGCAAAGAGAACTGATCCGTGGCCTCTGAAAACACAACTTTCATGTCTGTTTATGTCTGTTAACTCGCTGTCATGTCTATGTCTGTTAACTCGCTGTCATGTCTGTTTATCAGTCATGTTAAATCGGTGAAAGACTGAATGTCTGCAAGTGTCGCATACAGTCACATATGTGAGAATTTTGCTCTAGTGCTTTGGTGAATGAAGCTGTGCATCAGTAGTCACTGTGTGTGTGTGTGTGTGTTTGTGTGTGCGCAGCTGAATCGAGTGAAGCTGGTGGAGAAGGAGAAAAGTGCTTTGGAGGGTGAGAAGAACAAAGCTGTGGAGTTCCTCACCTTAGAGAACAACATCTTCAGGAAGAGGAATTTCCTCTGTCAGTTCTATGTGTAAGACGGGATGAATGTACACACACACAACCACAATCACAATTAAGCAAGGCTGTCTATTCCTGCTCCTGCAGGGCCTGGCTATCAAATGTGTGCTTCTCAGGTCAAGCAGATTAACATGTTTTGTAGTAATTTCAGCATTAATTTGGTATGAAATGTACTGATGAAATTCAGTAGACACATCTGGGTGAATGTTAGGTGAGTTTTATCATTAACCCTCTGGAGTCTAAGTCTTTCAGACATTTTCAGGCCGTCTGCTTCAGTTTGATATGACATTTTTCATCTAACTAAAAACAACTATGCAAAAGTGGCACACATAGTTGTTCTGAAAGACCTCAGCAAACATATGACATTAAAGTGAATGTACTTTTCTACAATTGAAAATCAGTGTAAACATAACTTGACAAAAACCTGTTTTTGTAGGTCTTCAAACAACAAACACATTAAAAACATCTGCCCAAGACTTTTAAATTTTGCATCATATAAATGTGTTGGCTACATAGTATAAAGAGCATTCAGAAATGTTATGTAGTTTCAATACAAATTGTAAAAACTTCAAATGTAACTGTTTTTCTGCTAATTTTCTAATGAATATTGATTAGAAGAGTGTATCACACCTACAACTTCCCCTGTCACTGTCAATGGTCCATCTGTCAACAACAGACGTGTCCTACTCCTGCTACACAATAATAAGCCAATGATGACACCGATTGTCCATGCACTTACCATGTGAAGAGCTGACGTGCGTGTCAGGTGTGGCTAAAGAACTTAAAATAAGATTTTTTTTAAATTCTTTTTTCAAAGCGCTACAGATAAGGTATGTTTTTAAAACAAATATATTTGAAAACGAGAAGATTTGAGGTTTCTAGTGGTGTTACTTATGTGTCTTGGACAAAAACTACTTTAGATTGGTGTTTACAACAGTTCAAACCGGACCCCAGTTCAAGGACAAGGACCTCAAAGGGTTAAGTGTTTGTTCCAGTTCTTGGTGTCAAAGTGCAGCTACTATAAGGACAATCTTTCCTGATCAAGCTGCTGTAAATTTTACATTTACAACCTGACAATTTTTCAAAGTTCTTGATTTTTCTTCAGGCATGATCTAAAACAATGCATGTCAGACAGAGAAGCAGAGAAACAACAGATACAGGAGGACACCAAAGATTTAAGTGGGAAGAGCAACCAACTGACACAGCAGATGAAGGAGAAGAATGAAGAGCTAAAGAGCGTGGAGAAGTAAGACAGCATCTCCCCCCTCTTTTTGATGTCATTGTGAACATCTGCTTGTGATTTAATGTTTATATTTGTGTCACTTCACAGTTTAGGTACATTTTAGTAAATGTTATTAAAGGTAAATGTTGTTTTTCTGAAGAAAACTGACCAAGCTGACCAAGTTTATAGAGAGCCAGAAAGAAAAATTTACTCAGCTGGACCTGCAGGACGTGGAGGTGCGAGAGAAACTCAAACATACCAAAAGCAAAACCAAGAAACTGCAAAAACAGCTGCAGAAAGACAAAGAAAAGGTGAGATGCCTGTCATGTACATCATACCATCATGTTGTGGTTTACTGGTTAGCGAGTCAGGTTTGTAATCAGTCGGTTGTTGTTTCGATTCTAGCGCCGGCAGGTAGCAATTTAAATGCCCTTGAGCAAAGCAAGGGTGTATTCACTCCGCACAAAGGATTGGTTAAATGCAGAGGTCACATTTTGGTTATGGGTAACCGTAACTGACAAAAACATGTCACTTTCACTTTTGTGAAACTGTTTACAGGGCTAATGTTTCTCTAACAAAGTGTTACACCACTGTTTTATTCCAAATTAAATTTTAATCAAATTTGACCAGTTTGATTTGATGTGGTTATGCGAGACCTCTGATGTAGTATTTTACTACTTTTCCTAAAAAATGTTTAACCCACTAACCCAGTGCTTTTGGTAAAGGTTCCGAAAACAATCCTGATCATCAGGCTTTCTATTTTTTGTGAGAACATTAAAAATATAGCAGAGTTACCTATGTCCTTTGTGAATGAAAACCAGTAGTATCCTTTTGATGTACTGGTATAAGTCTGATGTGTAGAGCAGACATGTGATGTAATATGTAAGAATATTGCATGTTCTCACCTCTGGACAGTATGCTTAGTGTTGTTACCACCCAGAGATGTGGAGAGCATTGTGTTATCACACGGAGAGTGTGGAGTGTGCTTGGAGGAGCGTTGTGCATTCTTACCTCTCAAGAGTGTCCTGAGATTTTATGTTTTCTTTGTTTGCGCAGCTGGAGGAGGTCAGGAGTGTTCCTGCAAGCAGTGAGAAAATCATCAATGAGGCCTCTGCTCATAAAGATGAGCTAGAAAAGAGGAAGCTGGTGGAGGAGCAGAAGTTAGCTGAGGTTTTGGAGAGTTTGAAGGAGGAGACCAGTGGACTGCAGGAGGAAAAGGAGGTGAGACCACACAACAAACACAACCACTTCTGCTGCTGCTCCACTCCTGGATATTTAGACAGAAAACGAACACGGGTCTTAATCGTTCTGTTTGCAGAAAAAAGAGCAGGAGCTTCTGGAGCTGAGCAAGGCGGTAAACAAGACAAGCTCACTGATGGGCGTGGCTCAGTCTGAGCTGGACATTTACCTGAGTCAGCACAATACAGCAGTAAGTCAGCTCAAACAGACCAGAGATGCCCTGCAAGAGGCTGTGGAGACGCTCTGTGAGAGACAAGCTGCCATCAAAGACCTCCACATCAAAATCCCCCAGTGTGAGCAGCAGCTGCAAAAGGTATGTGAGAGTAGGTGATGGTTCCAACATAAAAAAAACATGCTCCTCACCTTACAGATGTGTGATTAGTCATTAAAATCATTAAAAATAGTAATTAAAAATACATGAGGCAGGAATATTGAAAGCTTTGTAAATAATTTGTGTTGGTATGAGTGAGGACCATGCACATGTTTCTGTGAGGGGTAGGATTGGGATAGAAAATACTATTAGCCTGATATAAAAAGAATGGAAGTCTAAACAATGATCTCACTAACAAGCATGTCCGTGTGTTTTAGGACGAGCAGGAGCTGGAGCAGATCTGTGAACAGGACAGACAGAAGCGAGTGTTGGTGGGTGATATGAGGCAGAAGGTGGCTGAAGCCAAAAGCTCTCTCTCCTCGAATTGCAGCCGAAATAAAGTCCTGGACACCCTGATGCAGCAGAAACGCTCAGGAAAGATACCGGGCATCTTAGGCCGGCTGGTATGTCCACACACACAAATGCATTCACAGCAGAGGCATCACACTCACAACTGTGACATGGCACACACAAGCAGCAGGTGTTTACTTCAGTGTCTGTCTGATCAGGGTGATCTGGGAGCCATCGATGAGAAGTATGACATTGCCATCTCCTCCAGCTGTGGCTCTCTTGATAATATTTTAGTGGACTCTATTGACACAGCACAGAAGTGCGTCACCTTTCTGAAGACTCAGAACATTGGCGTAGCAACGTTCATTGGCCTAGACAAGGTGAGAGAATCACACAGGTTATTTCAAGGGGACATTTTTACAATTTTTTAAAGACAACTCAGGGCTCAACTGTAATTATTTTGTCTACTGGTTATTTATTTTTGTAACTTTTAAAACTTTGTGTAGGCCTCAAAATGAATTATTGCTCATTGTCAGTTTTTTTTTTACATTGGCAAGACTTAAACACCCATGCAGATGATAAAATTATGTTGATGCAGTACTGGCATGAATGAGCAAGTTGACTGTTCTGTCAAGTGTGGAGAGCGCCATTCATGGTGGTAACAGGCCATTGGGCAGTACTTGTTGTCAAGCCCTGCAACTAACATTAGGACCAAAAAATGAAATGACAGTAAATGTTGTTCAGATGAAGGTGTGGGAGCAGAACATGGGTTCCATCTCAACTCCAGAGAACCTCCCTCGTCTGTTTGATATGGTTCGCGTGAAGGATGAGGCTGTGCGTCCTGCCTTCTACTTTGCCCTCAGAGACACGCTGGTGGCTGAGGACCTGGAGCAGGCCACACGTGTTGCCTTTCAGAAAGACAAACGCTGGAGGGTTGTGACGCTGCAGGGCCAGATCATTGAACAGGCTGGTGTGTATTTTTGTGTGTTTGGTGAGCATGTGAGATGTCCAGAGCAAATCTTTAACACTGCTCTGATCTTTTAGGTACAATGACTGGAGGAGGGGGCCGAGTGATGAGGGGCAGGATGGGTTCCTCAGTCTGTGCTGATGTCACTCAGGAGCAGGTCAAGATGAGTTTAACCTGTTCAGTGTTCAGTAGACAACAGATGGTGTTGAGTTGCTCTGTACAACTCATGCAGCTTATTAGAATTGACAGATCGTGAAAAACTCCAGTGGTGTGGCAGATTATCACAAATGATTCAAAACAACTGATTGTGTTTGTGGTCAAACTTCTAAATCTAAAAATGTAGGTTTTATTCATTGTTTCATGTATGTTTTAATTGTACATTAGTGTAAATTAAATTGAAAAGAAAGGGGAAACTGAAAGTGCTTTACGTTCCATGAAACAATAAGGGTGAGCTAAAGAAGTTTTAGCTCTAAATATTATTAATTTGTCAGTCTATAGTAGGGGTGTGTGGTAATATTGTAATTGCTTTTTAACGATATGCGAAATCAAAATATCATCAGTTTCAGAAGCCAGTCAAAACGCTGCATTAAGTGATCACAAGTTCACTGCTTGTTGTAGTATACTATTGAACATGCTAGATTTAATTCCTTGATGTGGGTCGTCATCACTAGCATGGAGGTGTTTTAGTTTTGAAAGGTCGGATGTTAGTCAGATGCTGATATGTAAACTGTGGAAGCAGCTTGACGACAAATCTTTCACCATCTTCAAACTACCCATTATAGTGAATATGCGAATAAGCTAAACATGACCAATTACATTGCCAGAGATGTGTTGCCAGTTTAAGCGGTTGAGAGAGATGGTTTTAAATAAGCTTTTAATGCATGATTAAATTCAAACTATCTAAAGCAGCTACACACCACAGTTTTAAAAACTCCACTAGTGTATACGCTTATATATATATTTTTTTAAACGTTGGCCAGCACTGCTCTTCTAATGTATGAATGGTTTAAGATTCACTAGCGCTCAGCTCTGCATAACCATGTATGTTCATGTACAGGTGGATAAAATGGAAAGCGCTTTCAATAAAGAGATGACACAGCTGCAGAACTGGCAGCTGAAGAAACATCAGCTGGAGGAGAAGGTGCTGAGAGCTAGGTGTGAACTAAGAGACATGAAGAACACACTGGAGAAATACACCTCAACCATCCAGGTCAGACAGCATCATCATCATCCACTCAGAGAACCAGTGTGTGATAGTTTAAATCCACTAATGATGAAAGATGCTGCTGCTTCTAGAGTCTGACTGAACAGGAGTTTCACCTGAAAACTCAGATTAAATATCTGGAGGCAAACGTCATCTCAGCTGCTCCTGATAAAGCCAAACAGAAGCAGATGGAAAAATCTCTGGATGCCTTCAAAAAAGGTGAAGGAGAGTAGGGGGCTGAATACTGAAACGTTTGTGTCATGGCTGCTCACAGCTCTTGTTTTCTTTGTATTGAAGACTTTGAGGCAGCATCTAGTAAAGCAGGGAAGGTGGAGGCTGAGGTGAAGCGTCTACACATGCTCATCGTGGACATCAACAGTCACAAAATGAAAGCACAGCAGGACAAACTAGACCAGATCAACACGCAGCTGGATGAATGTTCCTCAGCCATCACCAAAGCCCAGGTGGCCATCAAGACTGCTGGACGGTAATTGCAGTTTATTCTCCTGCTTATCTCCTTAAAATACATCAACTCGCTTTCTTTCGAACCTGCAGCCCTGCACATTGAATGTCAATGCTAACATGTAGCTCTGTGTTTATACCAGACAAACACCAGTCATAATTTTTTTTAAGATATAGAGGTGGATTTTGTTTTTGTGTGACAGTAATCTAAAGAAGTCTGAGGAAAGTGTGTCTCAGCTGGAGAAGGAGATCAGTGAGAATGAGACTCTGATAGAGCAGCTGACAGAGCAGCTGAAGATGCTAGAGGAGCAGGCGGGAGAGATCATGCAGACATACCAGCAGGCTGAGGTACTTTCTGTGTCCAGCCTCTCTCGGACAGAGGGCATATGAAGAAATTTGTTAACTGTGTGTGTTGTGTAGGAGGCTCTGCCTGAGCTTCAGGAGCAGCACCGTGGAGTCCTGCAGGAAATCAAGGCACTTCAGGAGCAGGAACATTTACTGCAGAAAGAGTCCTTGAACATTCGGCTGAAAGTGGAGCACATCGATGCCACCATTACTGAGTGCCAGAACAAGATCAAACACTGGGAAAAAGAGGTTTAGATCTACAGCACTGCACTAAATTTATCACACAGATGTTTTAAAGCTGTTTCTTTAACTAAAAGCACTAGTTTGGTAGGTTAGATTTATTTACATTTAGGCATTTAGCAGACGCTTGTATACAAAGTGACTTAAAATTAAAGAACAATAGAAATGGTAAACGAGTGAACAAAGGCAACAGTGTGGAAGTTTACAAGTTTCCGAATTTACAAGTGTTAGTGGGAAATTTATTGGAAGAGGTGTTTTTTTTAAATCTCTTTTTGAAAATGGATAGAGGTTCAGCTGCTTTTACAGGAAGGTAATTCCACCAGGATGGAACAGTCCAGGAGAAGGTGGTATGGCACCACTAGGCACTGTTCACTCGCCCAACGCAAGCTTCTGGAAGGCACATAGGTCTTTACCAATGGGTTTAAGTACGTGGTTCAGGCCATTGTTTGCTCTGTAGGCTACTATCAATGCCTTGTTCTTGATTCTAGCAGCCAATGGTAGCCAGTGCAGTATTTACCTGAACCAGTTCAAGCTATCCATTTCAACTAATTAAACGGTAAATATTGTAAATATATGCTGTAAATATTCACAGGCCAGTAAGATAACACTGCACTCCATTGATGGTGCACCTGAAGAAGCGCTGCCCACACTGAACCCAGACCAGCTGCAGGACATCAACCCAGGTGTCATTAAAAATGAGATTGCCCTGCTGGAGGACTGCTGTGGCAACATGAAACCCAACCTTGGTGCCATTGCAGAGTTCAAGAAGAAGGTAGACATACCTGTTCACCTATCAGATAAAGACAACACACACCTGTCAGAAGATGAATGCACACGCGCACAGAATCACCTGTCAGATGATACACACATCTTTTGTAGTGACATTAGGGGTGTGCGATATATACCGTGTACGATAATATCATGATTGCCAGTTTAAAGATGTGCGAAATCAAAATATCGAGTATGTGACTCATTTTTAGAGCATTCAGAGCATGGGTTAGCTGGACGGATCGCCGTGTTTGACTGAAGATTAAATGAGCGAAGAAACTGAGAGATATTCAGACATCAACATACTCACAATCCCGCTAGATTTAATTCCTATACACGGGTTGTCATCACTAGCATGGAGGTGGTTTCATTTTGAAAGGTTGGATGTTAGTCAAAAGACGCTGATCTGCAAACTGTGCAGAAAATCATTTACAGTCAAAAGCAGCTCGACGACAAACTATCAATCATAGTGAATAAGAGAATTATGA
>JBAJNP010006254.1:0-16966 GCA_036877545.1 Yasuhikotakia modesta | reverse complement strand
GTATGTGTGTGTGTGTGTGTGTGGTTTGGGGGTATTTGTAAGGGGTGAAATGAAGTTTTATGGAGTTGGCTAAGGTAACAGATGCAGTTTGGGGTTGTACTGTATGTGGTGTGTTCTGGTACCCGTGAGATCAGAGCTCTGCACACACCACAACCCTGCTGATGATGTCATGAGCGGAAGGCAACCCTTGCATGTTTTATTGTGTTTTTAATGTGTTTTTTGTGTTTAAACTATTTACATGTACTTTTAGATGTAATAAGATGCTTACCCAGTTAACAGGGAACGCTCAAAGAATGTTGGCTAATGTTCACTCAAAGTTGTCCAAAACAGTTAACAGTAAAGTTAATACAACTTCCATACAAATGATGTACTAACCCAACACCAGGACAACAGGCGCTGAGCAACAGTCTGGTGACAGACTTTATCTGGGTTCTGAAGATCAGATGCTCAGAGGTTTATTGAACGTTGTCAGTGCTTTAAACCACAACAAACCAAAGCCAGAACCTTTTCTACCAAGCCTCGCGCTCACCGGGCGTCCAGGCTGCGTTTAAAACCAGAGAGGGTTGATGTTTATAGTTTCTAATTGTGCAGTAAATGGCACCTTATGATTAAAAAGTCATTTAACAGCGCTGCCGTCGTGAGTCTGTAAGGAAAAAATCCAGAGAACCGGACTTGGAAGCTGCAGGGAACGTTTTGGAGCCTCTGGCATTATGGGGTTCCTGCGAGCGAGAGTTTAGCAAACATTCGGCCATAATTTTGTGCTGGTGCCATAAAGGCTAATATTCAGCTAGCTGCAGTCACTGTAACACATTCATCAAGAGTGTGTGTGATTTTATTTTCACACGCAAATCAAGCTTTAAACTTTCACAGCGTAGCGGCTGAAGCTAAAGTCTCTCTGATGCCCAGCCAGAGCTAATGGCTGTTCTTCACAATAGCAGATCTCTGCAGAAACAATGTACTAAATTAATTTTAATATGTCAAAACAGACATCCAAACTATTCCATTTACTTCAGTATAATTCAGATGCTTTCTACTGTAACCACAACAGGGCTGTGGTTTGGTGTGTGAGTGAGTGTGTGTGTCTGTGTGTGTGTGTGAGTGTGTGTTTGTTTGTTCACAGACCTCCAATCTCTGTCCCTTCTGACTCACTGCTCACCATCTTTGAGATGTCCTGAGAGAGAACTGGGGTCCGCGCCTCACTGACAGCTGGGATTCAAGCTAAGACGGGGAACAACAGCGGCCACTGCCCAAAATTGGTGCCTCTGACTGACTTTTAGGGCAACACCCCTCATACGACACCCCCCAGAGAGACGGGGGGTTTCTCACTCCTAAAAAATGTGAGATAATAAAGTGGCAGAACATTTAGCACAGTAACACCAAACCGCTGAGAAACCAAATCCAGACCAGTACAAAAAAACCTACCTGTCAACTTAATTTGCAAGATGTTTAAATTGCTCAATACCACAAACATGCATAGTCACAAACTCTATTTATGAACTTGTATTTCAAACAATTTTGATGCATCTTAAACTGGTTTCCATGACTGCATCATTCAAACTGACTGACTGAAGCGTCACAAGCAGGAAACACATCGTTCTGTAGAAGTTAGTAGAGTTCTTCTCTCTCTCTTTGTCTTTACATGAAATTTGGTTGCCCAGGTGATGTCATTTAGCTAAAGTGATGGATGTGAGAGATAATGTATATTTAGTATGTCCAGCTCCTTGGAAAATGAGAGAAAAAGAAAGAAATATGTAGAGCGAGCGTTTGAACCGCAGCCCAACAGGATGAGGAAAGTCCCTGCGTAGCGTCAACACCAGCCCTCCTGAAATGAAGCGTGTCGTTACGTGGCCGGACAAAACAAAGAGCAGAACAACAGGGGAAATGATCAGAAGAAGAGAGAGAATCCAGCCCTGAAACTGTCATTCAGCATTTATTAGCCGTATCTGTCATGTAATCACACTCTAGAAGAAAGGAGAACATAATCTGTCTTTTCATTGTTCTGATTTGTGTTGACAGAGGTCAGAGGTCACAAGAGATCCAGCGATTGTTTCTGTTTTCAATCTCCTAAACTCTAAGCAACCGTGAAACTGAAAAACGCCGCTCACATTTTGATAAATGTGTCCGTTTAATCCAATCATAAAACATATCTGTACAGCTCAAGAGCCAATTGTTACGTTTTTGTTCGTACATGCATGTGCTACACTAAAGCCATAATTCATCTTTCTGATGTCATGTAAATGTTTAGCCCCAAAGAAGTCAGACTAACTGATCTAGATAATGTTATTGGAACTTGGATTCATCTACAATGTGAACAGAATGATGCATTTTAATTTCCATTAGCCATCAGAGATTTAGATAAACAAGACTGTTTTTTCATTCCTTTGGCCTCTAATCCAACTTCAACAGACTGAATACAAAGACACTTGAAGATTCTGTCAACAGCAAATTCTGCTTTTCAACATTTCAGCACTCAAGGGCTCCACTTTTAAAAACCAACACGGCTCAAGAATCATTGACAGGGTCTGGAGAAACCTGCAGTCTAAGAACTGGACACATTTCTGCAAAGATCTTCCAGTGATCTTACTTTCATTCCAGTCAGGAGCTCAGAACTTGACACTGTTAAAAAACAGGGATTTCCTGAGAAATTGAGGGTTGTTAACTGTTATTTGACAACTAGTCTCTATATACAGTTAAATATCTGTATGTTGTTCTGAGCAGTGTTGTCCAAACTGTGTAAAAGCTACAGTAAAGGTCAGCATTCTTTAACAATAGAGAAATTAAATCATCAGAGCTACAAATTTCAAAACTCAATAAACAAACTTAATAAACAAACAGCTAGACTGTTAGTTAATCATTAAACAACCACTGTGATCTGATGTCATATTTTGCACACTGTGTAAAACGGCCCGTCGCTGTAATGTTGGTTTCAGTGAAACCGGCTGCTTGTCTTTTAGGGAAACGCCTCTCGTGTTTTTCCTGTGGCCAGTTGGCAGGGTTGCTGTGGGGGGGTCCTGATCTTAAATAGTCCCTCATCACGAAGCCGTTTTTTACAACGGGTTGGACATCATTCAGTGGTGAAGCAGCGGTGCAGAAATGTACCCGCGACGGTTTTGGAGGCGTCCCAGCGCACCTGCGAGTTCCCCGTGGGCTCTGCGCTCTCACTCTCTTTTCTCTTTAAGAACTATGAGATCACTAACTGGACAAGTTTGCATTGTTAGAAGGACGGCAATGCAATGAGCTGCTGATTATAACATCTGCCCAGTAAACAGAACATTCTGCAAACGCTGGCTATTGCTCTCTTAAAGCTGTAATGCTACTAACTCTTATTAACTAAAAATGGTTAGCTACGTGCCAGAGAGAGAAAAAGACTGAAAGAGAAAGTAGAGAGAGAGAGAGAGAGAGAGAGGTTGAATCACATACAAATATTTAAGAAGTGATGATACAGAACATGGTGTTTCTGAAATTAAAAAGCAGCTGGTAATTGGCAAATGTATTTAAATAACCGCAGGTGTCTCTTTAACACACGTTAACACAAATGAGCTCTTTGGCAAGTGTTGTGTTCTGCGGCAGACTCACACAATGACCGCATCACTTACATGAGATTAAAGTTATCAGTAGCAGATTATTATCACCTGCCCTGCTTTTAACATCTCCACATCCCAGCTGAAGATACATACAGGTCATTTGTCTCTCTACAGGTGTGACTGGCCTGGATTTAAACCAAACACATGAACAAACTCACTGCAGAAGAAAATCTAATGCCATAGACTGGTGCTGTTCATTGCGGTGCACCACTTACTGCCACAAGTTCCCAGTTCCTTAAAGTTTAAGAGCCTCATTTTCTACATTTTCAACTGCCTTACATCCATTAAATGAAGCCTTTGAATAACCAAAACCTCCTCACAGTCACTTCCAATCTTCTCCATACGCACCGACTCTCTCTCTCACATACATCAGAGACCGACTCGCCCTCACTGCCTTGGGGGGAAATGGTTTTACGAGGCTGTTACTGTAATTGGCTTCTACTTTCTCTGTGGCTTTCTGAACTCAGATTTATGTCACATTTCTACACTGGGCTGTTGGAGATTTCCATGACTGTATGGGAGAAAGTTAAAATGTAGACAAACCACCAGCACAAACAGCCACCTTTGAGGTAACTGTTGGTGTTGGATGGCACATCCCTCAGAAATGGTTTACTGTATTATGGGATATCCTGCAGAGTGGCTATCCTAGCTTTGATTTTCTCTCTGAGGCCTTCATTAATCAGACTTAGTTCATTTAATGTAAAGTATCTGTACGTTTATGTGATTCTATTTTTACAGTACAGGCCCTTCTTAAAGCTTGATCAAATAAATCTTAAAAGTTTGGCCAAACAAAAGCTGTTTATTTGTCAGGAATATATGCAATACCTGTGTGAAGCCATCTGCTGGACTTTATAAATTCATAATAAAATTCATAACTATAAATACATAAATGTATAATGATGTATCATTTATTTATCATATATCATTTATTGTCAAGTAACCTGTAACCTCATGCTTCAAACAGAGAGGGTGACAGAGAGGCAAAAGCTACAGATTGCAGCTTTAGAATGAAATACTGCCACTGTTTCCAGTAAACCTGGATGTAGACCCTATAATATAAATGACAGATTTTGGGGGGAGGTAACTGGAAACCACCCAGATATGATCTTGAATTGCTTGTGATGTGTGTTTAGCCATGTGGTTGGTTTGGCCGTGTGAGACACTAATTGTCTGTGACTGCACATGTCTTCTCCAGTGAAGAAGTGATACACAGAAGAGCAGGAGACTCTGAAGATGAGAGCAGAAGAAAGGAGGAACGGAGAAAGAGGGATGAGCTTTAGCATCAGGAGATTAAAAACGTTCTGCTAGGACTGTTCAGATCCAGGCACCATAATGAAGTGAGCTGAACTCGCTCAAGTAAGAGTGCTGAGGAACTTCTGAGGAAAAACTTCTTCTGAGGAAGATCTTGCCTTTCTTCAGTCTGACAGCAGGCTTGACCTCATTTTCAGGCCAGCGTGGAAAGTGAAGAGCGAGTGTTTGAAGGTCTCAGGGAGACCTGTACAGTTGCTTGGTTTGAGTTAGTGGACCACAAACTTGCCAGCAGGAACCAATAAGAACTCTTTAGACAACTCATCAGTATGTGACAGATCAAGAGGAGTTTAGCAGGCCAGGCATGACAGCGAACAGGATCTGTCATGATACTGTATGTCTACTGGCTAATCAGAGACTCAATAGGGAACAACATGAAGCTAGTGCATAAAAGATCACATGATCTCATCACATGATCTCATCATCTAACATACACAGAAGCGCCGTACAAACACATTTATGAATAGATCAATCAACCCACTAATAACTGGTTATGATAGAACACACTATTTGAGTCATACATAACATTTAACACAATATATTATATAGATATTATATTATCTCAGAAAGTCTCAGCTGACAGGAAATGTTCTCTAAACGTTGGCTAATGCTCTGTAAACATCTTGAAATTCTCTCAACAAAATCAAAAAACATTCTTGCAGTAACATTTGTTGAAGTTTTTACAATGTTTACATCTTATTTCCTAAAAACATTCCTAAGTTGTTGGTTAAACATTTTAAAAATGTTACAGAACTATAAATATTTAGGTAACGTTCTCACAACCAAGCAACGTTAATACACAATTTTTTGAATGTACAACATACAACCGTCAGCTCTGGTGAATAAATACAAAATATACATTGAGTGATGGTACAAAATTCAAGTCAAACTGTAAACTGGGAATTTCCATCCCAGTTGTGGATCCTGTTTAAAGAATTAACAAGCTGGTCTGTAGGACCACAGGACAGTCGGAAAACATCCCGTTTACTGTGTCCTGGAGGAAAATGACTTCATGACTTCAGAAATGCTTCATTTAGTGTGGCTAATGCATAAAAACCAGACACAATGCGTTCCCTCAATCCTGGCATCAGCAAACACACTGGAACCATCCCAAATCTACATATAGAGCACTTAATATAACAGAAAGGAGAGAGGAGACAGAGAACACGCAGGCAGAGGCGCTGGGAGATTAATGAAAGTGAATTCACTGCAGGAAAGGATTGTGAACGAACGCAGACACGGGTCAGAGTGTATAAGACACTCACATCATTACGAACCACAGCCAAGACTCAGCAGGACTGAAGAGGTTCTGAGCTTCTGTTTAGATGATAGTTTCCACGGAGACAACGTTCAAGTGAAAAAGGGAGGATGAAGAGAAATTACACCCAGACAGGAAGTCAGGAAGTGAGGTTTCATTAAAAGTGCATTTGTGTAATTCTATTAGGATTAGCAAGTTTTCAGAGACCATAATGGATGATGGGGAGAGTTTGGGAATCGTCCTGCAGCCCGGAGTCGAGCAGGAATGAGGTCATGAACTGGGAAGTTCTGAGGTGTTTGGACTGAGAATGAGGCTGAAGATTTAAGGAAGCAAATGCAGCCCTGAGAACATTTTTATCTGATCTTATTAGCTTTCCACGGCTGTCACATCATTCACTTACTTTTACTTATCATAATTCACTTACAGAAAAATGAAAATCCTGTCATTATTTCCACCCTCATCTTGTTCCAAACACACATGACTCACTTGATATTTAACCCAGCTAACAGGAAACATTTCAATAACAGTAGCAACGTAATACAAGTCTAAAAGTCCTCTCAAAGGTATCAAAATGTTCTTGCAGTTACATCTGAAGAAAGCTTTTAATGTCACAAATTATATATATCAAAAACTTTACTCTTAAGTAATAAGTGAAACATTTAAAAGACGTTACAGCCAAGCAAATTTACATACAGTCTAACAGAGGCTATACAGTCTAACAGAATCCATACAGTCTACTGGAGGCTATACAGTCTAACAGAGGCTATACAGTCTAACAGAATCCATACAGTCTAACAGAGGCTATACAGTCTAACAGAGGCTATACAGTCTAACAGAATCCATACAGTCTACTGGAGGCTATACAGTCTACTGGAGGCTATACAGTCTACTGGAGGCTATACAGTCTACTGGAGTCTATACAGTCTACTGGAGTCTATACAGTCTAACAGAATCCATACAGTCTAACAGAATCCATACAGTCTAACAGAATCCATACAGTCTAACGGAGGCTATACAGTCTAACAGAATCCATACAGTCTAACAGAATCTATACAGTCTAACAGAGTCTATACAGTCTACTGGAGGCTATACAGTCTAACAGAGTCTATACAGTCTACTGGAGGCTATACAGTCTAACGGAGGCTATACAGTCTAACAGAGTCTATACAGTCTAACAGAATCTATACAGTCTACTGGAGGCTATACAGTCTACTGGAGGCTATACAGTCTAACAGAATCTATACAGTCTAACAGAGTCTATACAGTCTAACAGAATCCATACAGTCTAACAAAGTCCAACAGGACCAGAACTTGAAGTACAGTAATAAACTCTCTTCTCCTAACCCATACAGCAGTTTTCTGCTCCAGACAACCAGTCATGCAGGTAAAACTGATTCTGTTCCAACTCCCGTCCCAAAAGTCTTATATTCCTGCTCTGACTCACTGTGTTTGAAGCTTTACTGCTGAGGCATTTGTAATGTACATTACCCTAACGCAGGTTGACCAGCACCTCCCCATGAGGGGCGGCTGGAGACTCTGTCTTGAGGGACATTCTGGCTAAATATCTGAGGTTCACCGGAGGAGAACGTGTTGGAGCAGGAGGACGCATCCAAAGAAGACTCTGTGGACCAAAGGGTTGAGGTAAGAAAGATCTCAGGGCGACTCCCCAAAGATGCTACCGAGGTGAAAAATCGGTGGATGTTAATAATATCAACAATGTTTAGTATTGTGTGGGATATGCTGCCAAAAGCACAATTTCCATCCCCAGTGTGGAGCTGAACGTTTAAAACTATAAACGTTTCGCTAGAACTGAAGCGGATGCTTGAATAAAACAAAGGCGGGTCGTTGTAAGTTAAAAATATCAGTGAAGTTCAGCGGTCTGGTCTTAATATAAACAGATGAACCTTTTCTTGCTGAAGTTTGCTAACAACTATCCAAAAATGTTTCAAACATTACATGTATTCACCTAACCTGTGGTTTTCTGCAACGCAATCTACAGTGCATTTAAACCAAACATTGTAGTCTAACTTATGGTCTGAGCTGGTGTTATGCTTTATAAAAACTACAGAAATACAGTTTGCATTTTGCAAAATATCAAAGGAATTGCAGTGATGGGTAAAAATAACTCAAATATACTTTTCCAAACTGTAATAAATAAGGCCCACTATAAAATATCCCATCATCATCCCATCAACAAACCCGTTCCTCTGTAGAGTGTGTGTGTGTGTCTGTGTGTGTGTGTGTGTGAAAGAGAGAGAGAACAAGAGAAAAAGATGGAGAGAGATGAGGAACGAAAAGAGCAAGTAAGTGAGAGACAGAAAAAAAGACAAAGAGAGAAATAGAATGAAAAAATGAGTGAGTGACAGAGAGAGGAGGAATATATATGAGAAAGAGGGATGAAAGAGAGAAAAAGGAGTGAGAGAACAAATGAACTGATAAATGCCTACATCAGTCTGGCAGATGAAAAGATGAAGTTTTATGGTTTGTCTCTGGTGTTGATTTACAGTAAACGGGCGTCAGGACGATGTCATTATAGATGACAGACTGAATATGAAGGACATTTGACAGACTCGCTGCAACGAAACATCACAGATTTAAAGGCGTTTGCATGTCACACCAGTCAGAGGCCTGAGTTTGGTTTAACCCCAATAAAAATATCAGTGCCTTTAGTTTGCTCTTCAGAAGACATCTGAAAAACTGACTCGCACTGCTAATATTAAAAATGACACTAATGTTTATATTTATTTGTAACATGAACATGTTGGGTTTCAAGTGACACCAGTAATGAATGTGCAGGTATTCAGTGGTAGGGGCCGTACAGCACACTATTGTTTTAATGGTGTTTCTCTCACTGTGAACGATGAAGAGAGACCATAAAACAGTTCAGAGAAATCCATAAACCAGAGTTATGGTGACACCACCATGATGGGAAATCCAGAGAGAGAGAGAGAGAGAGAGAGAGCGAGAGAGAGAGAGAGAGAGAGAAGGAGACTCATACACTTTCAGATGTCCTTCAGCGCTGCTCCGTTTACCTCAGCCTGCATTAGCTCCTCAGCTCATACACTGACCAGCTCTCGCAGTGTAGCTGTGTTCCCTGACAGGGTGAAAAATGGTGATTGAGAAATGAATGGTTAACATGTGTTCATCTCCCTCCACACACACATTCTCCCTCCCTCCGTCACGTCCAGAGCTTTCAGAACCAAGCCAGAAGGTAAAGCTAGACTCTAATCAGATATCACTCTGAGACAAGTAGACCCATCACAGTCAGTAATGGAGAATGACATCATGTGACGCTGGAGAGCCCTACAGTCCATCATTCATCAGCTGCTCTGAGGAAAACCAACAGAGTCAAGACTCGCTCTAACATAACAGTCACAAGATTGTTAGGGATGCGGTTTTACTTCTTTTTTTAACCGAAAGCGTGATGACAGTAACCATGTAAAGAAACAAAACAAAACCAGCAGTCTGTGCAGATCTTTGCATTGCTGTAGCAGATACAGTCACAAGACGTTATTTTACTCACTATAACTGACTAGAAAATAATTTGTCTTTACAGACCCAAAAGATTGACTTCTTCCAACTACATCAATATTCATTTCAGTGCAACGTTATAACCCAAAATAACTGAACCTTGGCCTCTGTGGCAAGAATGAGTCAAAGTCTCTTGGAAGTACCAAGTTTTTATGTCTTTTGGCGTATAAAAAATGTTGTAATCGTGGGTGCAGATCATGTAGTCAGAAATACAGAAACTGTAAATCTGTAACCGTTGCCATAATAACAACAACATAATAGTAACATTCCTAAAACATTCCAATAACAACGTTCTGCTAACATACTCTCAATAAGTCTCAATAAGTTAAATAAAGATTATATTGTCTAAATCAAAAAGCTTTCAAACTCTAGTGACTGTGATTCTCTACATCATCTTGGTTTCATATTTACAGACAACCTCCAAAAACCTGTTCCACGTGTCAGAACGTCCATTAAACAAATAACCAGCTGAACTTCACCTCAGACATGAACAGTTACACAGTTTTTCTTTCATTAAATGACTCGTTTTATCTAATGCCCAAAAGTGAACTTGCTAACATAAATCTGATGTATTTCTGCTTGTTTCTCTTGTGAGTTTGATGGGAGTAAATCACTGCTGGAGGAAGGGGGTAAATTTGTGACTTCTGCACCCCTGCAGGTGTGAGTCAGTTTAGCCCAGAGCGCTCACAGGAAATGAAGCACCACTCGTGTGATTACCAGATTATACTTGATGGACGGATCTTACAGATCATATTAAAACATCACTTCCTCTCCTCCACATTTATACCCTTAAAACAACATCACACAGATCCACCGTATAATAATAAAACATTCTATTAACATTACTGCATGAATGCTTTTGTTAACTTAGAGAGCTTTTAGAAAACATTAGCCAACTTTCTGCAAAGGATAAACTAAATTTAAATGTTAACATGACGACCAAAATAACTGCAGCTCAAACCATAATCTGCATTGGAAGGAAAAAAATCATAAAAACAAAAAATAACAAGTTTTTAGACAAGATTATTTTGTGTCTTATTTCACATATTTGCTAAATAGGTTGTCCAAACTAAACTCAAAGACAATCCCATTAAAAGCTTCAGTTAAATTGAATATCAAACATGATTGTTAAGCCTTAAGCTAAATTTATCCATTGTAAAAAAAAGAAACTATTTTTTAACTTATTTTAACTTCAAAGCAGGTTAAAGGAAATTATGAACTATTGACTCGATAACAAAATCCTTAAATGTTTTAACAACGGTGGGAAATTAACTTTTATGAACAGACGCAGCAATTGTCCTATTAGCATAAACCGTTTCCTGTGACGGATAATAGATGACTTTAATCTGAGAGTGATTAGTTCCCTCACCTCCGTCACCTCCACGCAGAGAAACTGGCAAATCCCGGTAGTGAGTGAAATGAGTTTATGATTAACACATCTTCACTTAACTCCAGCCACTCTTCTGCACTGGTTTTGCTGGTCCTAATTACAGCTCAATTATACAGCTGGAGGTTCTGTGGAGAGCAGACACTATGCAGGCCACTGAACCAGCGCTCTTGGGCCCTGTGTGTGAAACGGCCCATCCATCACACTGTGGCACGCTTGAAAGAGTTTGCATGTCCAACATGCTCATTCAGTTATAACTCTGTCTGTGAAACAGCATCATACTCGATTCTGATTGGTCAAACATCGATTCCAGCATTCAGGTAACATTACAATAACAGTACCATTAAATTTTAATGTTGATCTACCACCATCTCTGTTTGAAACATAACATTGCAGGTTACTTGTAACAGCTGTAACAACAAGCTACAAACGCTGCATCACCGAAACAGTAGCCAGATTATTTCCTCCTGTTCACAGACTTTAACGTGAAATTTGGATCAATTATAAAAATCAAACAAATAATATAATTGATCTCAAATCAGTCTTTTGTGTCCAGTTACTTAATGTGACAAGTTGTGAGCACGGTAGCTGTGTAATCTACAGACCAGCAGTTATCTCAGAATAAACCATTCAGGGTGATACAAGACCGATTAGCCTGTCTGGGTTTATTTTGCGATAATCACCGGCTGACTGTACACCATCACTCACAGAACCTTCACAGAACACAGTACGGAACTCGAGTACCCAACTAACTATATAGCTTCATGCAGACTTTGTGCAGAACCACTGACAAAAAACAGAATAAATATTATGCAACTGCGATTGCACAAGCATTGCATTTCAGCGATGTTTACCTCTCATTCATTAGAACACAAAACCTGAACTCGGTTCTCCAGAGCGCTGTCTGTTAATGGCACCGGTTTCCAAATGCAAGGTCTTGCTTTTTTTTGCGGCCGTTTTGTGACAGCTGTGCAATGGTGTGGAGAACACGCCACGCTTCTGCTGTTACTCTGTGACTCGCTCTAATTCTGTTTTAATGAACAGATACCTCACATACATAATGAAATGCTAAAACGCTACAGATGTTGACTATTGAGGGATCTATTGTTGGACGATGTCCTGGCTAACAGTTTTAGGTTGCAAGAACGTTTTTCTAATGTTTCCATTAAGTTACAAAAACATTAAAAAATGCTATTTTTAAAGATCTAGGAAGACATTTTAGACACAGTTTTTTTAACACTACCAACAAATGCAAACTTACCAAGAAAACAGTTGTTACCATAACTCAGCTTTCTGTACTCTTCAAACTATTACACGTCTCATCTGTACAGTCTATACAGTCTATACAGTATACATTGGTACACAGTATACAGTAGAGCATTGGACCCCATGGCTGAAAATTGTAATAAACATGCCAGGCCCTGTTCTCTGCTCTCCTGCACCCAGCCACAGACAAAACCACTGCTCATCTGTGATTCAACAATGGCATTAGACTGTCAAAGACACTTTTAAACTGCCCTGACAGAGGGCCATCTGCTCTATTTAACAATAACTCAACTCTGGGCCAAACACACTTGAGTCAAACATCCTACGCTGCCCTTCATATTTGTTACGGTCCTTGTTTTTTGGTGAACTGGGCTGTTTTGGATACAGCAACACCCTGCAGGTACTTATGACATCATAACGCGCTAAAAGCCATCGCAGGAAAAACTGTGGACTTGCGACCACAACTGCAGAGCTTTAATGGACGACAGCAAATCTGATGTACACAGAAACAGACGCTCGTGTGGAAACATCTGAGTAGAAGCAGCATCCAGGCAATACGAGGCCGTGTTTCAACACGAGCCATTATGTGACGCCTCTGTCATGCAGTAAAAACATCATACACGGCTAAGCTGATTAAATGACATCATCAGATTCTCTCAGAGTTCCATTAGATCAGCCGCAGGATAAAATGACCCCCACTTGTCTACACTGTTTCCTGGGCTGCAGTGCGTGCTGTCAGGACACTGAACACACAACAGATTACACAGCAGGGGCCACACCTACAGCATGACCCTGTCAGCAGCCCTGGCCTGTCTCAGATATTTTGATGACATCACATTCCTGTGTCTGTGGGCACAAATCAATTACAGCACTTTTTAGAAACCCCCTGGTTGCACAGCTGCGAAGGTGTTAAGCACTTACTCTCCTTAACAAATTACTGCTTGTAAAAACTGACAGATATGAAACCTGAGGTTGAGCAGAAATGGAATGTAGGAGGTGCCACAAACCGCAGCGTGTGAGGTCCTCTTGCTCCGAGTTTTCCTGTCATTCCCATGTTTTATCCAGAAATCCTCAGGGGAAATTTCAGATGACTTTGGGAACATGCCCATGAAATTAAAAAAAAAGTGTTACTTGGACAGCACAAGCCTAAATAAGTGTATGTGTGTCTGTGTGTGTATATTTTACTCATAACTCATAACCATCATTTCTACTCAAATGACAACAAATTAAAAGTATTTATAAAGCACACACTGAGGCAATATTTACATTGGGGCTACCTAGCAACACAGGATTGGGCTGGAACTATGGAGTGTTTCGGGGGAGTTCGGTCAGGCCAGCGAGGCATTGTGAGGTAATATCTCCAAGTGCTGGCTCTCAGGATGGGAAGTTTGAGCGACTGAATGTCACACGACCAAACACAAGGTCGTTTATGACATCATAGCGTATTAGGAATCTTCTGAGACGCGTGTGAGACTCACACGGCTGCGGGTGCCAGTTCAGTAGTAACAGTCATATGCCTGAGGTCAACACAGAGTCACATTTAACTCAACGTAATGAAATTTCAGACAGCAGCGGCTATTTCTGTCTGGTTCTTTTCCATTTTAAAGTGACATTATGCAATTATTCTGAGACTTTCCTTGCAATGTTGCAAGAAAAGCTAGAGGACAACAGTTTTTACACGTCATATAGAGAAGCAATGTTAGAACACAACAATTTAATGCTTCTAAGATGTAAGATTTAAAGATCTGACCAGACGCTGAGTTAACTCAAGTGCTGTTTTTAAACATACTGTATTCAAATCTTAAAAACAGCAGTAATAAAAGTTACATATGAGGCATTAGTCTAACAGGAAAAACAATGTTAAACGTGTCAACCGTTGTCAAAAACAATGTCAGGCCAAAGCGATGTAAACCGTTGGGTGGTGTTAAAGTTTAAAATAAATGTTGTTCTTTTGCTTTGTGACAGTAATACACACAGAATCCAACAAATGAATTCTCAAGGATGTTATCTAAACATTACATAAGTGTAGCGGCTATTCTGTAACTACTCAGGAAAAGACTGAAGATGGCATTTTACCAGAATAACACTTAATACCGGTTATCTTCTGGCTAGAATCCAGCTTTATAATCTTTTGCTTTAGCTGCGAGTCAGATAATAATTCCTTCCTCCATTTTTTGTTCCTTCCTCCATTCCTTCCTCCATTTTCTGAAACACAACAGTTGACATTTAATCTTAACACGTTGTAAGTTTAAAATGTACAAAACATTTAATATTTGTCATTGATATGAAGAATTGAACAACAGGTCAATCTTTTCCCAGCTAGCATACAAGTTGAAACGCGCAGGAGACACGTTCTGAGTAGCTTTGGGCTTTTAGCATTCCTTGGTTACAGAAAAACAGCCTTGACATCTGTTTGTACAGTGTTCTCGAACGATCTGCAAAACCTCATTTCTGTCAGCCAATTAGTTTATCAGAGCAGTGGCACAACACGCGGCCAAAGACAAGAACATGACCTCATCGTGACATCAAGCATCACAGTTTAAAGTTTGAGGAGACATGCTGGACTCATGTACGCTGCAACTCTGTCAGGATTCTGCGAGTTCTAGAACCACATATCAGATGTGCTGTCAGGTTCAGAGTACCATGACAATGCACCACAAGCATACAGTAGCTGCAATGTTTATATGGCCATCATCAATGTCTGCTTCATGAATCATGAATGGTTACGCCAAGGCTTGACTAAACTAAACCTCACACATCCTAAACATCTGACCAGTTCCTGCTACCCTGTGAATATAATATTTGGCTTCTGCACATAGAACAGAAGTTGCCTACTACACATGATGGTCACTGTAGAAGATTGGACTTCATTCCACCCTTATCTTCTCACCTGAGATACCCTCTCAGCGCCCTGAGATGCATGAGGGAGGATTAGAACAAGCTGTTAATGTATTGCTTCCAACCACTTATTCTCCTCATGTCTGAAAATTAAGGGATTAAAGCCATGAAGCAGAAACCATCATAAAGACCTCAGAGGTCAGTGATGTCATCTAGAGAAATGACATCACTGGATAGACATTTACTTTTCATACATTCTTGTCTGTAGCCCAAGAAAAAAATCCATAAAAAAAACCATCAAGTTCTGTCACAACTTCAACTAAATGCAGATTTAATGTTTAATTTAAACGGTTTATCTAAGAGCCAAAAAGGCTTTAGGCATGTTGTTTCATTAGAATTAGCTGGAAAAACAAAACTGGCCCACAGTTATCAACGTTCAATAACGTTTTTTTGAACGCATGCCATATTATTTTAATTTGTTAACCATATTTGCAGCTCTGGCCAAACTGGTCGGCATAACTACTGCAGCTCGCTGGTTTGGAAGAATAAATGAAAAATGTTTCTTTGAGAAATATTAGCCTGACTGCGCCGGCTTCCAGAAACACAAGCCAACGCAAACACAACATTTCAAACGTGAAAAAAATATGAAGATAACAATTATTTATCCTGTTAAATGGGTAGGAAGGGAGAGACATAAATAAAGAGCCTGAACATAGTGGGATGTTGAATGCTGAGTTCATGAAATGTTTTCAGAATGTTGGCAGAACGTTCTATAAAGTCCTTTCAATCTTATCTACAAACATTCATGCAGGAACATTAAAATGTTTTTTACATTACGCATCACATTAGGACATTACAGATTAAACATGTTTAAATTATGGTCTTATAAACAAGCAACAACGCTAACACAACATCTAAAAAACAAAACAGGATGTTTTGAATGCTTCAACAACTTTTAAGAGAGCATTATTAACATGTTTGTTACTTAATGGAACCATTAGAGAAACGTTCTTTCAACATTAATTGGTTGGGTCAGTTGTTCTGAAGGCATCTTCACAGTCGATGCATTCAGTTCCCATTGACAGACCAACATCTTGCCATGCAGCCTAAAGAGAACAATTCTGCTTGGATTCAGGAATCATTGCTGGAGTTTGGGAATTTCTCGGAATCTCCCCAAATATTTCCTTCTCTAACACAGTCCATCACATTCTGGGGTACGAGCCGTGTTGCCAGATCCTGCGATCTTTGACGAAGAGCCAGATTTCCTCAAGCACTTTCATTTATTTAGCTGAAGTTTATGTTCTTGGCAGACAATGTCTAACTAAAGTGACTCTTAAGAGAGCACATGCACATGTACTGAGCAATACATGACAATTATCTAAGCAGGTTGCTAAGGAGAGAGAGATAGAGAGTAAGCAGGTTGCTAAGGACTGAGGTTAAGTTTTAAGGCTGCTAATATGAGACAAATGAGCAGGTAACATTTACTAAAAGTGACACAGTCATGCACTGAGACACACACACACACTCCAACACATAACTAAATGCAGCACTGATGAGTAAATGCTACAGATTTCACATCTTCTCAACTCCTGTTCTCAAGGTCAACAGATCATGAAGGTCGGGGGTCATTAAGAGGCCCAGAGCTCTGAGGGAGGATATCCTACAATTACATCATTAGGGCCAATGGTTTCAAATGCTCCTATAATACCCCACAGTGCCACCAACCCCCCCACACACACATCCACTCCTCACTCACTCACCCTTTTTCTCTCTCTCTCTCTCTCTCTCTCTCTC